>ML779024.1:899685-920136 GCA_009831015.1 Picea engelmannii | reverse complement strand
TTGTAATTTTTTATGCTTTTGAAAGTAGAAAATGTAGTTATGTGTATGAACTAAGATTTTCTACTTGGGTGGGAATGTCACAACTAATGATCTATTGTGTGATTGGAAAAAAAGGACATGAAGTATATCAACTATGTTGTAGAGTTATATGCTATGCAAAGGAATTGGAAGGGATAATTACTTGACTTTTATCTTGATACATAGCTTGTATTTCTGTAGATTGAGAAAGATGCTACGTGTAGATATTTAAGGCATGGGAATGTTGATAAATGCAAGAGAGTAAAATAATTGGAGTTATTATACACTAGTGGATATCTTGAGGAATAATATGGATTAAAGTGCATATATATATGCTTGAACATATATGATGTTGCATATTGATTAGATGTAATGTGATGTTACCCAAGTAATAAATGTGGCATAATTACCAAATGTGGCATAATTACCAAATGTGGCTATTATTGGTTCTATAACCAAGAATAAATGAGAACATGGTTGAAAATGTTGATGATATTTTTTCCTATGATAATCAACCTCATGAGGAAATAATAAATACAAGAGAATGTTTGTTAAGAGGATGGTGAAGGTATTGTATGAGTCCCACGAGGCACCAACTAATCAAGTAACATCATAGGTGTTGATGGAAACCATACATGTATGAATTCAAACATCTTGAACATATTAATTCCTTTAACCATGCTTTGATATCATGATTGATATGTTCAAGATGTCTGAATTCATGTATGTGAAAATTGAGACATGTGTTCTTATTGTGAAAATGAATTCCATCTGAGAAAATCATGTAAGAGGCCATGTTAATGCTAGAATTAAGAAATCATATATCATTTCACAAGTATCAAATAGATGTCTTCAATTGTAATATTCTTGCAAACTTTCATAATATTGAATAGGTGGGAGGGTTTCCTGAGGAACTATTTAGTAGAGAAAGGAAATGTCTGCAAGTACTCTTGAAGCATTATTTAAAAAAGAAAGGAATATATTCCTTATGTTGTGTTGGGATGTAAAGAAAGGTGTCTAGATGGTTGAACAAGTGCCGGGAAGGTGGTTGAGTGATGTGTTGATGCATTGTAATTATACATGAATATTAACACATATGTGTGATTTCATTGCGTAAATGCATTGTTATGCTAATAATGCATACATAGAGATAATATTTCATTGTGGATAATATGTTGATAGTTTAAGATGATTGAATTATTGATGTGACATAATTATTAGATCATTCCATCTAGTGTTGTGGATGTTTCAATGAAAATACTATGTGCATGAGGTCATGTTTTGTTTTCCTAAATGAAAGATATGTCAAGGAGGAAAATATTTCCAGTATATTGTCTTAGATATGAAGAAGAGTGTAAGCCCATAACGAAGACTACTTACTACTATGTGTGAGGGCCAAGACTTATGAGGAGGATCTCACAGTTGTGAAATCTGGGTTTTGTATGAAACACATTTAATTTTATTGTGATGGCATCTCATGGTAATTTTATGTTTGTGATATAGGTAAGATGATGTATCTATATAGTGAGGATAGGTTATGGGTAATGAAAGCTAGAAACCATATGGAAAATATTGTTGTGATTAATATAAAACCAAATTATATGCTTTGATCACCCTAGGCTTTTGTCTAATTGTCTAATTCTATGCTCTTCTTGCATGTGAAATTCTTGGCAATATGGATCACCCAAGGGACTATTTAACATAATGGGGGATTCCTAAGCCTAAAAGGGTGAGTGGTTGCAAGGAAGGAGTTATTTGAATGAGTAAATTTGTTAGAGATTCATGATATATGATAGCTAAGATGAAGAATACAATATATTTTGGTTGTGTTAAAAAAGACAGTGAGTTGAATCTCATGAGTGGAAGAGTGTAAGCCATGTGAAGTAGAGATATATTCATATAGATAATTATTGGGATAATTTTCATACTTAATCTTGTGGTGTGTGTTTGTGTGTATTCTTTGGTTACAAATTTGAAATTTTTATGGATGAGATAATTGTTGCATAAAAATAGCTATGATGTGCAAGTTTTACCTTTGATAATTGATAGAGGTACATATTGAAATGTTGAGAACTTGGAGGTGTTCCAAGGAGGTGAAAGGAAATGTAGAAGATTTTTAATCCAATCTATATGACAAACATGAAATATTGTAAAGAGGACAGAGGGAAAGGAATGTTTTCTAGGAAGTGGATTATTGCTATGAGAGAAATGAATGTTAAGGAATATGTTATTCCAAGAAGGAGGGGAATTTAATACCACAATTTTAACCTTGGAGCATAATGTAATAAATCATGCACACTTAATTATATGGTTTGTTTTGTAATATTGGAGTTAAGCCATGTGGGATGAGTTTTAATGAGCCCATTTCTCCTTGTAAATATTCTTAGTGTGGAGATCAAGACCAAGGCTCGACTAGCGAATAATTAGGCATGAATAATGTAAATAAACTTATATGGATGATGTGGTAGGATTAATATTTGTATATACTATGTTTAAGTATAATAAATAATGTTCCTAATGAGGTGAAGAGCATGTGAACAAGCATTTTATGCTTCCACTATAGGGGAAGAGGAAATGAAGTCTATGGAAGAGTGAATTGTCTATTTGTCGAGTGTTGGCCTTAGATTTCTTCTTCTTTATGCATGTTCCTTTAATGGAACCACCCACCTCCATTTATTCAATAAACCAATCACTGAATGAATGTAATATATTAGTTGGATAAGCCATTCCCAAAGCTACATAATTCTAAATTGGGTACCAATGTAAGAGTCATATTTTCCCTTCTACTAGGAGAAATGTTATCCTTTGCTTCCTTGAATATTACCTCCCTATAGGGGGGTGGGTATTTATGAAAGAGGAGGTGGACATTTAGTAGGAGGAGGAAATATATGTGAAGCATCAATTTTGAGAGAAGAACCGATAAGAAATAACCATGAACCACAAACCACGATATGGACTAAACATAAACCCAAAAATGCTAACCAAGTGAAAAGAAGGAATGCATGATATTAGATTAAGAATTGTGAAGAAAGAGGGTGAAACCTATATGGGTGTAGAAGGATATAATAGAGAATAGAGGTTTGAGAAAGTAAGGAACCTTGAGATCTTAATAAACAACTGCTCAAAGACTACTCCTATGCAATTTCTAGTAGGAAGATAATGAGATGGGATCTTTCTACACACTTAAGAAGAGCACTATAGGAGATGGTTATCTAAGGGACTATGAATTAGTGAAGGAGTATGCCTTCTAGGTTTTATGCGGGGCCATGAAGGTGTTGATTCTCAAAGTAATAATTTAAACACCAACTTGTAAAACACACTTATAAGGATGGTAAAGAGGAAATGAGGAATGGAACCAAGATTTATTTAATACCTAAAACCAATTAATTAGAAAGAAATTGATTTGTTATATATGTTAATGGAGCTATTTAACTTACTCCTACACTAACATTCAACAATAAATTCCCCTCATAGTACATGTTTTTTTTAATGCAAGTCTAAACCACAAGTTACTTAGGATTAAAAACAACATTTGGAAAATTAAAGAATATCATTATTTATAGTCACATTCCTATGATACCATATGGATTTTTTTTCATGAATAAGGAACTACTGCAAATTAATATTCAATCCATCATGATTGAAAAAATCATCCATACTTTACTGTCATCCTGTACCTATGATCGTGACTATGCGATTTTTTATTTCATGAATACATGTGTATACAATTAAAAATCTTTGTGAATTCATGCATAATATGTCACTAAAAAATCATCCATACCCTACCATCCACAAACAAAAAATCATTCATACTTTACCATAATACACTTAAAAAAAATTCATCAACACTCTTGTTAGTCCCTGTGGTGGCAGGACTCTAGCAATTGATTCATCGTTGACCGTGAATTACTTTGGCTTTGATCACAAATATTTATCTCCTTTCCAAAATCGATTCATTGTTGATCATGAATTACTTTGACTTTGACCACAAATATTTATCTCTTTTCCAAAATTATATATAGGGGAAATGAAATAGTTATTTTTTTTAAATAATTAAATTCATTTTATTAAAAAGGCTATTAGCCAGCAAACTTGATCTCTTATTACCAAGATGCATATTTTCCAGGTTGCACCAACCTAGATGCATATTTTCCAGGTTATGCAACCTAAGTCTGATGCATTTTTCCATGTTACCCAAGTCTAAGTTTTGTCGAGATATGATGCATATTCTAGAGATGCATTTTTCCATGTTTTGTGTAAGTATATGTTAGGGCTTTAAATTGTTATAACAAATGATCAGGTTCCAAAGATGCATTTTTCCATGTTTTGTGTAAGTATATGTCAGGGCTTTAAATTGTTCTAAAAAATGATCAGGATTCTTCTTTAGAACTTGCGGCCACCGTCTCCATCTTTCTTCAAAACTTGAAGCCACCATCTCCATCTGATTAGTTTAGGTTTCTTCTTTAGAAATTGAAGCCACCATCTCCATCTGATTAGTTTAGGTTTCTTCTTCAGAAATTGAAGTCACCATCTCATTTGATCAGGTTTCTTCTTCAGAACTTGAAGCCACCGTCTCCTCTCCATTGCCTCTGCCTCCACTTCCTTCACTTGCAACCACCGCCACCACTTCCTTTACTTGCAATTTGTGGCCACCGTCTCCGCCGCTTTGTGACTCTCCACTTCCTTCACCGCTTCGTGACTCTCCACTTCCTTCACTGCCTCTGCCTCCACTTCCTTCACTTGCAACCACCGCATCCACTTCCTTCACTTGAAATTTGTGGCCACCGTCTCCACCGCTTCGTGACTCTGCAACTACTTTCTCCACTCTGCAACTACTTTCTCCACAAAGAGGGCTCAACAATATTCTTATCAGATCACTCATAGGAACAAAGTGATCTCCCTAAGCTTGGAAAACACTCTGCAAGTGTAGAGCAAGTGTAACTATAAATATTGTTACAATGCAAGTGTAGAGCAAGTGTAACTATAAATATAAATATTGTTGCAATGCAGGTATGTACCCCTATACTATAAATATTGTTGCAATGCAGGTATGTACCCCTATCATTTGCAAATTGTACTATGATGTGAATTAAAATTTTAATTTGCAATACAAAAAAAATTTCCTGGGAAAGAATATTTATTTTCATTTATTCATTCTTACAAAAGAGTTTCAACAATCTACAAAGCTTTTGGGCCTTACCCTGGATAATTAGACTTGCTCCCCATTGCAAGAAATATTTTGGACTTGTCTTGAAATGACCCCATCATCTCTTTCTCGAAATCATTGTCCATCATGACTGTGTAGGACAAATTCACCCTACCGACAACAGTTAGCAGAGTGGTTCTCCTCGCTTTGCCACAAATCATTCCCCAGTTATCTGTCCGTCCGCTTCCATCCCAACCCAATAGTTCTCTCTCCTGCCTGCTCCCAATAGATAGGCTCCGCAAAATAGTACCACCTTACTCTACACACTATAGCTAGCAGTCAGTCTATTCCCACCTGTATAAGAATTAGACCCTGAGAGTCGGTCAGAGGAGAATGAAAGCAGGAGATTGACCCCCTTCAGGACATATCGAATAATCGTTGTTTTCTCCGATATACTGAAATAATCGTTCATGACTATGGTCTGCCTATGCTCCCTTCGCTTACTTTGTTCCTACAACAGGTAGTTCTTAATTCTTTTCTCGAGCTTCCCAACATATTTTTCGAGGTAGAAAATGTATAGCCAAGAATGGATAACTTAAGAAAACTTAATTTAAAGTATTGAGTATAGAATCTCATTTAATAAGAATAAAACACAAAGATACGAACCTCTCCAGAGAAATATTTCGGACCAGAAAGACGATGGGTGGAGTGGAGCGCATGTCTCTGAACCTATCTCGCACCCTATATTGATCTCTCTTCCTGTATTGGTCTTACCTCAACTTGAAGACCAGCCGATGGAGATTGCTTCTACAATTCACCGAAACTCTTGTTCCGAGGCTGCTGGGTCTATATGTCTCTAGAAAATGGTTTCGGTCAGCTAACTAATGGAAGAAAATCACTTGAGGGATTGCGATAGTATATAAAGTAGACACGCACAAACAATCACACAAATTAATCCTGAACAATCAAACTATATAAAATGTTAAAAGCTAGAACCCTAGGATGATACATATGGCTCCACAAGAAGGCAACGGTGGTAGCATAAATAGTAATACAGAAGGAGAGGTCACCATAGAGTTTGGTCCGGATCTATGAAAGGACACGAATAGACAAATAGATACTGAAATATTCTGCTACAGGATGCTTGGTTCGAGTGAATCCAACGATGAATAGAAATCTCCTGTCTTACACGTTATAGAATTTTATGGAATACCATTTTAGGAAGATCAAACCAAAACAAAATAATTGAAACATGTATTAAGCCGAAATGTGTACATCTATTGATCATAGGCACATTTAATAGGTTTTTAGTGCTTAATCAGTTTTGTATGGACAAGATTAAATATTGATGGAATATTCTTAGTAGTCCCAATAAATCAATGGTTGTGATTTCAACCACTAACTTCTTCACTATTATAAAGAAATCAATTTACATGTTTATTTTTTTACTTTTACTTAATCATATTTAAAATTTACTATGGTGGATAGCTGATTGCAAGGTATTAGTGATTAGGGTTTCATTTCTAGGCCAACCTAAACCTTTGGCCTTCACCAGCCATGTTCTGGACACACTGTCTCCTTCCAACCAATTCCTTCCGTCCACCTCTGGGCCATTTCTCTTTCTCGACGGTTCAGGTTTTGCAAGCCGTCCTTTGGCGTTCACCAGCCACGAATTTGTGACTGTGCTAGTGCATGTATTACACTTACCTCTAGATAATTCAAAGTAGAGGTCCCCAGGAGATGGACAATCACTTGTCCTTTGGACAATGACGAGTGTTGCACAGGCCCAACGATTTTTCTCTGTTCTTGTTTTTAGCTGAGAATGGTGGATTTTGACTCTTTGGTCGAGATTCTTTGATGTTGATATTCATGGAAGAGGATGGAATTGTTCTATATTTCATGAAAATCGTGAACCAGAAGGGTTGAACATATAGCTTCTAGAGGTAATTTTTGTATCTGGATATCTCGATGGCTCTGTCTCTTCTGAGGTTGCACCTTTAAAATAATCCCTGTATCTCCCCTGCTCCTCCATGATATCTGACGGCTCACGGGAATTCACAAATTCTCTACAGAGAATTCCGACCGTCCGTTCTTTCCCTGAGAACTTATCCTCCTGCGGTCTGATGTCGCTATGCCTTCCTTCAAACTTTCAAGGTACTTGGCCTTGAGCCTTCCTTCGACTCTTTCTAAGGTTCAAATCCTTTTGAAATTTCTCACGACTTCGAGTCTTTCAGAAAACCCTTGCTCGCACTCCTTGCAGCAGACTTTCAAACACTTCTAAGTGTTGGAATCCTTTGACTCTGCGCACACCTGCAGCAGCAGTTCCTAAATACTTCGCTCAGGTCCACGACTCTGAGACTTTACTTGGCCTGCACACTCCTTACATGGCTCCTGTGTCTAGCTGCACTTCTGTGGGAATGAGAACAAAAGCTACCCTATCTGAGCTCTCAGAGACCAACCTATGAATCTTCTACCACACACTCCTTGTGGAAAATTCAACTGCACTCCTTGCAGGAACTCTGTCTCAGATGGAGAAACAATTGAAACTCATTCCATTAATCTCTCTCTCTCTCAGATTTCAAACATTCAACAAGAAATCATTCATACATAACATAAAAGCAATTGCATGACAGAAAGAGTAAAACATTCATGAGCATAATATTCAAGGATGCATACACAGAGAATATCTGAACACCATGAATCTGAATCAAAACCTTCTTATATTAATTCAGAACTTCTGTACATGGAATTCAGCTATACAACTCTTTGCTCTTTCTCTTCTATACTCTTCATAATAATGTTACAATACACAATGAGGGTGTCTATATCCTGTTTCCCTCTTGCGCTCTAAGACTGTCTAATCTAACATTCAATTCTATCTACCTTCATTAACTACTATAAATGCCTTCTACCTACTAAGGACGAGAGCGGATCGCTCAAGGTCCGTTTACATTTTACAAGTGCACTCCTTCTTAATTATCTCATTTAAGATTGCGCATCAACTTCAAGGTAATTTCAAAATTTGCTTTGGTGCTTGTCCAACTGTCTTTTTCCTTCGTGCTGGCTCGCTTGAGATGCTCCTGCATCATACTCCCTCGCTTGAAATTTTTCATGGGTTCCTGTCCATGAGCTCGCGTACAGTCTATCCATGCCTCTGGATCTTTGCTTCGTTCTCCCAGCTGACATCTTCAACTGGATGGTCTTTCCACTTAACCAAATATTTAAAGTATTGCTTTCACCTGGTCTTCTTGCTCACTCTTTTGTCCAATATGCACTCCATCTGCGACTTTACTGCAACTGGCATTTGCTTCATCCACTAGATCACCAGCTGTTCATTTTCTGTCCCTGCTTCCTCAGCTTTATATGGGTACAAATATGAGATATTGAATATTGGAGAAATTCCGATCCCATCGGGTAATTCAATCTCGTAAGCATTTGCCCCAAATTTCTTTAAGACCTTACATGGTCCAATTTTCTTCATCTTTAGTTTATTGTATGTTCCTCTTGGGAACCTTTCCTTTCTCAAATGTGCCAGAATCAAATCACCAACCTCGAACTGAAGTTGTATTTTGTGCTGATCTGCTCTGTGCTTATACTCCTGGCTTGAATTATGCAATCGCTCCTTCACTTGGCTGTGAAGTTCCTTCATCGCCTCTTCGGAATCTTCTGCACTAGCGCTCCTAGTCGCAATCTGTTCTGAATCTCTCAATTCATAAATTCCTCTCGGCTACATGCCATAGACAATCCGAAATGGACTCTGCCCCGTGCTCCTGTTAACTGAATCGTTATAAGCAAATTTCACCTGAGGTAATATGTTGTCCCATCGGCTGTGGTGTTCTACCACCAGGCTTCTCAGCAAGTCTCCCATACTTCTATTTACCACTTCTGTCTGTCCATCCGTCTGAGGATGATAAGTTGAACTAAATGACAAGTTATTTCCCAGCTTCTTCCATAACATCATCCAAAAGTGTCCTATGAACTTAGTGTCTCGATCCGAAACTATGCTCCTTGGTAAGCCGTGAAGTCGAATGACTTCTTTGAAAAACATATTTCGCAATGTGAGTTGTGTCACTGGTCTTCTGAAATGGAATGAGGTGTGCCATATTGGAAAATCTATCCACCACCACAAATATTGAGGCAAAACCTCTTTGTGTTTTTGGTAACCCCAATATGAAATCCATGCTGATTGCATCCCATGACCTCTCAGGTATGGGCAATGGTTGATAAAACTCTGTATTATGTTTCCTTCCTTTCGAATGCTGGCAAATTCTGCATCTGTCCACGAACCTTTTGACGTCTGCTCGCATTCCCGGCCAAAAATATGACTCATTCAATTTTGCGAACGTCTTGTCATGACCAAAGTGTCCTGCTAATCCTCCACTATGTTTCTCCTTCAACAAGTTCTCCCTCATGGAACATTTCAGAATACACAGTTGATTACCTTTAAACAGTAATCCTTTCTGGATTATGTATTTTGCCCATTGGATTCTATCTCTGAGAATTGGATTCTCAGCTGCTTCATACGCCTCTTTAAAATATGGATCATCTCTATACATGTCCCCGAGATCATCAAAACCCAACGTTTTGACTCTGAACTCCTGCAATAGCAAACACTTCCTTCTCAAAGCATCAACGACTTTGTTAGTAGTACCAGAAATATGTTTAATAACAAAAGTGAATTTTTGCATATATTCAACCCATTTGACATGTCTCTGATTCAACTTTTCCTGTTGAGTCACAAACTACAATGCATGATTTTCACTGTATAAGACAAACTCCTTCAGAATTAAGTAATGTCTCCATTTTTTCAATGCCTGTATGATAGCATAAAACTCCTTGTCATAAGTGGAGTATTTCACTTTCGCTTCATTCATCTTCTCGCTAAAGTACGCTATCGGACTGTCTTCTTGACTCAAGACTGCCCCTATTGCAAACCCACTTGCATCACATTTCACTTGAAATGCATTCTGGAAATCCGACAACACCAAAACTGGTTGTTCCGTGATCTTCCTCTTCAACAGATTAAAACTCTTTTCAGCCTCTTATGTCCAGTGAAAATATTTGTGTCTCTTCTTCACTGTTTCCATCATCAGTGCACTAATCCCACTGAAATTTCTAATGAATTTTTGGTATAAACTAGCCAATCCGTGAAAACTCCTCACCTCAAATATACTCTTCGGTGATGGCCAATTCTTGATTACCTCCATCTTGTCTGGATCCATCTTCAACTCAACTGCAGAAATAACAAACCCCAGATAAATGAGCTCTGTCTTCATGAATGAGGACTTCTTCATGTTTATCAACAACTTCTCCTACTGTAACCTCTGCATCACTGTAGCCAAATGTTTCAGATGCTCTGCCACTGTTTTACTGAAAACCAGTATGTCATCCAGATATATGATAACAAATTTTCCGATGAACTCCCTTAGGATTTCTTTCATCAACCTCATGAAGGTACTCGGTGCATTTGTGAAGCCAAATGGCATAACAAGCCATTCATACAACCGTTCATTGGTTTTGAAGGTTGTCTTCCACTCATCACCTTCTCTCACACGAATTTGATGATAACCACTTTTCAAATCAATCTTTGAAAAGAATTTTGCTCCACTCAAGCAATCCATCAGATCATCCATCCTTGGCAATGGAAATCTGTACCTGATGGTTATCTTATTGATCTCCCTAGAGTCAGTACACATCCTCCAGCCTCCGTCTTTCTTCGGACTAAGTACTGTTGGAACAACACATGGAATCAAGATTTCTTTGACCAAACCTTTGTCCAACAAATGCTGGACTTGTCTTTTGACCTCCTCATTCTCCTGCGACGCCAATCTGTACGCGGCTTTGTTTGGAAAACTAGATCCTGGTATGATATCAATATGATGACTCACACTTCTGATCGGTGGCAACGAACGAGGTAGTTCGTCCACTACTATGTCAACAAACTCTTCCAGCAACTCTTGAACTTCTTCTGGTAAATCATCCACCCTTGTGTTGGTCAAAACAATTTTTGGTTTTTTGACCACAATAAACTGCGGTTCTTCCTTCTTCTTGACCTATGTAAGAAGTTCCTTCCCACTCATGAGAAGTACAGTGTTGCTTACTTCAGGTTTCACCTCCTTATCCTTGATTGGAAGCAACATGTGATTTCTCCCATTCTTCTCTAGGGTGTATGTGTTCATTCTCCCATCATGAATCACATTTATGTCATATTGCCACGGTCTACCCAACAATAGATGAAAAACATCCATAGGAATAACATCACATAATATCTTATCATTATATCCTCCTATCTTGAATTCAACTAAACACTGTTTAGTGACAGTTACCTGATGTCCTTTTTGTAGCCACGAAACTCTGTATGGGCTTGGATGATCAATCGTCTCCAGCTCCAACTTTTCTACCATCTTCGTAGAAACAAGATTATCTATGCTACCACTGTCCACAATGACCTTGCATACCCTGTCCTTGGTTTTGCAAGCAGTCTGGAAAAGCCTGTTTCTTTGCACTGAACTCTCCACCTCCTTCTCTGGTGTCAAAAGAGATTTTCGCATCATCAATGATCTCCTTCCTTCAACATCTTCTGCCTCAACATCCCGCCTCTATGCTTCGGCGATGTGAGTCTCTCCTCCTTCTTTCCTTTTATCTAGACACTCGTAAGACTTGTGCCCATTCTTTCCACATGTGAATCATGTTATTACTCCACCTCTTCCTCTTCCTCTACCTCTGGTACGAGGAAAAACATTATTATCAACATAATCCCCTCTCTGTTCGGTATGCTTCCCTCTCTGTTCAACATATTTCCCTCGCTGTGAGGTTCCACCTCTCTCAGTTTGATTCTGAGGTTTCTTCCAGTCCTCCTTGGGCTTATGGTTTTTATCCTGGGCAATTGATTTGCCTCTGGGCTAGCTTCTGCCTCGACCTCTTTGACCCTTCTTTCGACTCAGCTTCTCTTCAGCCTTTAGAGCCATATGATAAGCATCTTCCACCATTTGGATGGTTACCATGCTCATCTTATCCTGAATGTCGTATATTAGCCCATTCATGTATCTGGAAACCTTTTCATCATCACTTTCTCGATGACCTGCCCTGATGTTCAGCCTATAGAATTCTTCAGTGTATTCTTTCACTGTCATAAGCTTCTGTCTCAAGTTCTTCATCCTCCTGAACAGAGTAATTTTATAATCTCTCGGGATGAACTTCGCCTTCATCTTCACAATCATTTTATCCCAGCTCTTGATCTTTTGCTTGCCCTTGCAACGTCTGTCAGCTTGTAGTTCATCCCACCACAATGTTGCATGTTCTTTTAATCTTGTGACAACATGCTTGACCTTCTTGTCCTCTTCGACATCTTCATAGTCAAAGTATGTGTCCAGAGCTCTAATCCAGTCTAGAAGATCCTCTGCATCCAGATTTCCCTCATAAACTGGAAGGTCCATTTTCTCTCTTGCACCCATTCTTGCAATAGCTCTGATCAAACATTTTTTTGCTGCATCTTCGGCTGCAACTTCTTCCCTTTCATGTTCAGCCTCAATTTCACTTTTGGAATCACTAAGATCCCCAACACTGACTGTGCGCCTCTGTGTTGTCTCCATGTCTTCAAGTATAGCTTGTAGATCATGCATCTCTCTCTCCATGGCTGGATCATTCATATGCCTACCCCTTCTTCTCGACATTTCCCTGTCCTTTGGTGGATCGGGTGTTTCCTTGTCCCTTCTCCTCGACGGCATGGTGAATTCTCCTTTTCCCTGCTACAGAAAGCAAAGAACTTTTCTGGGCTTTGATACCAAACCTGACGTAGCCCTCCCTAAACCCTCGGGTTGGAAGGTTATGTACACAGGATCGTTCTTCTCTCTCCTTGGCCTGAAGATATCTCAACAACCGCTCTTCTATTTCCCTTTCGGGAAAACTGCACCCACAGTGAAACCTCATGGGATTCCTCCCTCACGCTTCGGGGAATCAGACTTTGCGATATCATGAATCCTGCAGTCAAGTGTCTTGTCGCTCAGACCCCGAATCCCGAAACCCCAAAATTTCGATATCACTTCGACTTGTCGGCTTTTGCGAGTTCGCAAGTTGCGATGACATACAATTATGCCCACGAACCCCGAAATCCCTATATTCTATTCTCTAAAATCCCGAGATGTCAGACTCTGACACGTTTCTCGATGCTAGCACCACAACTAGACTTCTCTCCATTTCGAGACTTCGAATTACGAAACTCCGAAGTGGTCAACACATTTGACTTCTACGTTGATAGTGTGCCACCTGTCCACCTTGCTGGCTCCTATGGTCCCACACAATCCTATCGATCCTTCATGGCTTCACGCTTTTGTGTACTTTAATACCAATTTTTCGACCCTTCCACTTACGAAATCCCGATAGGCGATTTCACGAATGATCCAATGGTCCCTGGCTGACTTGGATCGATGGCTCTGTCTCTTCTGAGCTTGCACCTTTAAAAGAATCCCCGTATCTCCCCTGCTCCTCCGTGAGATCTGATGGCTCACGGGAATTCGTGAATTCTCTACAGACAATTTCGACCGTCTGTTCTTTCCCTGAGAACTTATCCTCCCGTGGTCCGACGTCGCTATGCCTTCCTTCAAACTTTCAAGGTACTTGGCCTCGAGCCTTCCTTCAACTCTTTTGAAGGTTCAAATCCTTCTGAACTTTCTCACGACTTCGAGTCTTTCAGACAACCCTTGATCACACTCCTTGCGGCAGACTTTCAAACACTTCCAAGTGTTGGAATCCTTCGACTCTGCGCACACTTGAAGCAGTAGTCCCTAAATACTTTGCTCAGGTCCGCAACTCTGAGACTTTACTCAGCCTGTGCACTCCTTGCACGACTCATTCTCCTAGCTGCACTTCTGTGGGAATGAGAACAAAAGCTACCCTATTTGAGCTCTCAGACACCAACCTCTAAATCCTCTGCCACACACTCCTCGTGGACAATTCAACAACACTCCTTGCAGGAACTCTTGCTCATATGGAGAAACAATTGAAACTCATTCCATTACTCTCTCTCTCTCTCTCTCTCTCAGATTTCAAACATTCAACAAGAAATCATTCATACATAGCATAAAAGAAATTGCATGACAGAAAGAGTAAAACATTCATGAGCATAACATTCAAGGATGCATACACAGAGAATATCTAAACACCATGAATCTGAATCAAAACCTTCTTATATTAATTCAGAACTTCTGTACATGGAATTCGGCTATACAACTCTCTACTCTTTCTCTTCTATAATCTTCATAATAATGTTACAATACACAATGAGGGTGTCTATATCCTGTTTCCCTCTTGTGCTCTAAGACTGTCTAATCTAACATTCAATTATATCTACCTTCATTAACTACTATAAATGCCTTCTACCTACTAAGGACGAGAGCGGATCGCTCAAGGTCCATTTACATTTTACAAGTGCACTCCTTCTTAATTATCTCATTTAAGATTGCACATCAACTTCAAGGTAATTTCAAAATTTGCACTGGCGCTTGTCCAGCTGTCTTTTGCCTTCGCGCTGGCTCGCTTGAGATGCTCCTGCATCATAATTGCATCCATGTAATGACATTATATTATTTGTATGCATTGTACATTACTCATGAAGAACAACATTGAGGATTTAGTTGGTTTCACGTTACGATGGTTGTTTTTGCATCTACCTATTATGTTGTTGATTGATGATAAGTTCTTATTTGATACCCATTTCGCTTAGAGTGGAATTATAACTATTGTATTCAGGTAATGTTTTTTTAGTTTTTCCCCATTTATATGCATAATATAATTTTGTTGACATAAAAATCTTTGTTTGAGTTATTAACAAAACCATGTACAATCCCTTCTTAACAAAAAAATATTGGGTTGTGCATGCAGCTGCCACAAACACTAAATACCCATTAGATACAGCAGCTGAAAACCAAAGTAGGATAATTAAGCACAAATCCAAAGAAAAAATAGGGCTCAAAGCCTGAGCATAAACAAAGATAGTCACACAGATTAGGTGTATATTATAATTTGTTTCAGTTAAGTACTAATCTAGGTATATCTGGCTCCAAAAACTAACAAGACTCAAAATTGGGTTGCCTTTTTTCCAAAACACCAATTAGACACAACATCTGCAATTCAAAGAAGCATAACTAAACATAAGTCCAAGAAAGAATTGGGCCCAATCCCTGGGCATAACAAAGATAATCACACAACATGAGTATTTAATATACAATTTACTCCAATTAAGTATTATTCTAAATATATCTGGTAACTTACTTGAGTCACTTTTTTTCTAACACATTTCCGATGTTTGTTTTACTGGCCTTAATTATTTAACTGATGCCCTTAGTTAATCAACTGTGAAATAGGTTTTTTTTTTTTAATTAGATAATATCACTTGAGAAGTTATTTCTTATTTTTTATTCTTTTTTCAATCAGGTAGTATCATGTTCTATGAGAAAGAAAAGGAAAAGAGTCATAAATATGACATTTTTGGGAGTTAAAACAACTTATCCAATGATTAATCATTAATTGCATATTGATAATTATAATGAAAGTTTCATGTTTCTTCTCTTGTCATTGTTTCCTGTTGCTGCATGAAGGGTGGATTCAAATGAAACTTGCATTTTGTTTATTTAAATGAGGACCTCTTGAAAAAATAGATTTTCAGAAAAACTTGCAGGTACTAAGCTTCTAAAGATGTCTCATGCTATTGATGTCTTTATTTGTTCTCATGTTCTAGTGAGCTTTAGTTTTTAAAATAGACTATTCTCTATGCAACACCATTAATGGTCTAATCGAAGGAACTTACAAGAGTGGATTCTCTAGTGTTAGGCATGCTAAAAGAGCCCTTGTAGAAGGGAAACATCACATCCATTCATACAGACTCATTTGAAAGAACACCCTAATAAAAGAACGACTTCATAGACTATAGAGAAGGCCTATGATAGTAGAAGAACAAAGAGTGCTTATTTGGTCAACCAATTTGTATCGTAATTGTAATTTACTAAGATTTGTGAAGCAATGTTGTTTTCAATTTTCAAGTTATGGTATTTGCCTTATGAATGTTCATAGACCACTAGCTAATGTATATACCATGATCCTTTATTTATTTGTAGGGTTTTTAAATAGAGCCAAAACAATATTATAGGATCATATAATTTTTTTAAATCACTTTATTTATGAAAAATATTCTAATCTTAAAATATTTTGAATATTTTGAAGTCTAGTTTGACTAGATTTATGAAGATTATTCTACGACCATAAATTTCTTCAAATCTGTTGTAGACTAAGATTACCAAAACAATATTATAGGATCATATGATTTTTTTAAATCACTTTATTTATGAAAAATATTCTAATCTTACAATATTTTGAATATTTTGAAGTCTAGCTTGACTAGATTTATGGAGATTATTCTACGACCATAAATTCCTTCAAATACTAATATTAATATTTTGAAGTCTAGCTTGACTATATTTATTTCTTTATATCTGTTGTACACTAAGATTAATATTTTGAAGTCTATCTTGACTAGATTTATGAAGATTATTCTTGGACCATAATTAATTTTAAGTCTGGTTGATAATAGATATGGAGTCTATTTCATAGAAATAAGTCCATTAATGTGAACAAATTGTTTGAAGGTTGACTCATCCATTAATGTGAACAATTTATTTGAAGGTTGACTTGTCCATTAATGTGAGAAAATTGTTTTAAGGATGACTCTTACAAAATGATATAAGTAAGAATGTTTCCCTTCATTCCCCTGCAATTCAATTGAAGCTATTGAAGCTATCAAAAACTAACTTATGTATATATTACAAAATTATGTCTTGAGTTGGGCTTTGGCCAGCTAATCCTGCATGTTCCCCATGTCTAAATATGGATACAGTGACTTATCCTACATACATAAACCTTAATGGTCTATCTATATAAGTCGGTCTCCCACCCAAATATACATTGTAATATATGTATACGGATAATACGTATAAAGAAAGATCTATATTATACTAGCATATCCTAAACTTATAACTGGTGAAGGAAGATATATTGGACATAGAATGAGAAAACAACTTTATCAAGCTCAATTGAAGTCTGGTCCTTTGAAGAAAGACATTAAAATATGTCCCCAAACTTTTGTTATCTGGACTAATGCTTGCAAGGTTGTTGATAGTGGTATTTTTATTTGCTCCAAGAATGGTTTTAGATGATCTACTGAGCTATTGACCTCTAGTACCACTTCACTTCCCTAGCTCCTTTATCATCTCCTTCTAAGGAACTTTGAACTCCAAAAACAGGTTAGTTATCCTTAAGTTCCTTTCTCAGTAGATCTATAATAGTTGTATATTATTCTTGATGTTCTCCTGTCAACATGTAAGATAATCAAAACAATATTAGGAGGTTTATTGTAGATTTAAAAACTTTTTATTTTGTTTGATAATGACCAACTAAATCGAAACATTTTCCTAACCTTTTGTAATATATGTTGAGTTCTTTGATGCCTTTATTTTAATAGAAACAAAGGAATTTAGGGATAAATTTGTAATGTGTTGATTTGTAACGATAGAGATGATATTCTCTATATAGCATGACCGCTGGAAGTGACTAGTTCGTTATCTTATTTTTTATATGAAGTCCATCGATTTGAAGTAGTAGGGAAATATTTGAGGCACTATAACTTGCTTGGAAGATGTTTACAATTCACATAAATAAACAAGATAATTAGTTTGCCAATTCCATAGACTAGTATGATCCTAGTAACAAGGCATTGTAAGATCTCCAATGTGCTTGAACCACTCTCCGATGTCTTATAATCCTTCTGGCCTCTACTGTAGTTGTAAGACCAGTTTACCCTTGATGGATCCACCATTGTTTTGCACGCAATTGCATCAATGTTGTGGTTCACAATTATGAGATATTTATAATCCTTCCGGCCTCCACTGTAGTTGTAAGACTAGTTTACCCTTGATGGATCCACCATTGTTTTAAATGAAATTGCATCAATGTTGTGGTTCACAATTCTAAGATCTTCAGACAAAGGCAAGAGAGCCTTGGTTGTCTGCAATGTGATGATCGAATCCTTCCAACCACGAATGATGCATGAGTTGAAGAATATATCAAGCTTGCATATAAGGTTTCCCTTCTCCACTGGCTCCGTCATTTGAATTATTGAATATAATTTGTAGCATAAGACCATCGTTCTTAGCATTTACTACTGCCATTTTCCAACATATTCCAGCCACAACCCAACAGGGACTATGTTTCCATGCAACAATTGTTTATTTAATGGTCTTGTTCACCATGTTGGATTACTGAGAGGGGGGGTGAATCAATAATAGCGTAATTATAATCCTTTTTCTTCAAATGTTATATCAATGTAGAATTATTATCCAATAATGAGCAGTAAGAAATAAACAATCAAACACATACACAGTACACCAGTTTTTTACGTGGAAACCCAAATCGGGAGAAAACCATGAAATGTTTTTTCTTATATGTCTTGAAGAATTACATTCATTGGAAGCACCAACTTCCTTTGTTTTCTAGCTGCAACTAGAAGGAAACTCTAACCCCCTTGTTTCTCAGGCTACAACCCAAGGGAAGCTCCAACTCCCTAATTCTCTAGCTACAACCAGAAGGAGGCTACAACCCCCAATGTTCTCCGGCTACAACCAGAAGGTGGCTACAACCACCTGTCCTTGCCCCGTCCTGCCACCCTGAAGTAGAAGTAGAATGATGGAACCACTATCACATTATCACTGTGAGATATACCGCTGTAAACCTGTACCAATAAATCTGAACCATTCATCAACCATGCATCAACCTGTATCTCAACCTGTAATCAACCTGTACCATAAACAAGTGCATCAACCATGCACCAACCTGTAATCAACCTTTACCATAAACAAGTGCATCAACCATGTACAAAGTATGTACCAATCATGTGTCAACTATTCATCAACTATGACTCATCAATATGTACCAACGTCATTAACTATACACCTCATGTATGTGCGCCAAATCATCAACTACTTGTCTCAACCATGTACTCAACATGTACCACAACTGAAATCCCTCATCAATTTCATCATACAAATCTGATTTGTAGCTCTGTAATAGACCTGGTTTATATGATCACATTCCTGCAAACCTTCCTTAACTTTAAAAACAAGAGACTAACATTTTCATCAAACTTTTCTTTAGTCTCACATGCCTAGTTTTGGATTAGTCAACAACCCTAACTTGAAGTAATCATAAATTTGAACCTGTAATGTATAAAGATCTGAAACTAATACACAATTTTATTTGGTGTGTTTTATGCAATTCCTCCAAGTTTTTCTACTTGGAACGTCTCAGAAAAGGAGTTATAGAAAAAATGACATACCTTGCTGAATTCTGGCTTATTCTAGAGAGCGACCTTGTAGAGCATGCCCCACACAAAATATTTGCGAAATTGATATGAAAATGGTACACAACATACTAAATATTGTACCCTAACCAACACATTTTGTCTCACTAAATTTGGATATTTTATGAATAAGTTATGACGTTTTTACCCGAAACACCTGATTTTGACTAGTTTCAGGACTGGCCACAAACCCTATTTTCCACGGAGTGTAACTCCCAAAATACAACGACCCACAAGACAAATTTTTTACCACAGATACTTGGATATGTTTTCTCACTTTCATATCAATTTCAGGATCTAAATCATTATAGAAACATTTTTATAGCGAAAGTGGTGAGATGACCTGTAAATAACATACCTTAGAAAGCACCATCAAAATAATTTATCCTTCCTTGCATTTCGGCCTTCTTTTCTTCACTTTCCTCAGATTTTAGGCTAAGATATCATTTGGTTACCTCAGAAACCTATATATATTTAATATTCTCAAGTGTGATTCAAATGAGAGAGCCTTGCCTCTTATTTATACTCTCCAAGTAGATTCCTTAAAAACATCTTCTAGGTCACTTGGCCCACTTTCCTTATTTTAGGGTTGGGTCCACTTCTAATTTCTCCATTAAATTTATTATTGAGATTTTTTATTTTGTATTCACTTTGAATTATAGTGCACTCATCACTTCACTTTATTATTTACCTTTTAAAATCTCTTAAACCACTTTGATTACTTTGACCTTTTTGGGCTTCTAGATGACATATGAGGGTCCTTCAACTTCGTAAGGCCATAACTCTCAAACCGTGAGGAGTTATGTGATGTTCTACATACCACCAGAAATGGCATGACATGTACTATCCATATAGAATAGTATTATCTGAAAATATATCATAA
>ML779024.1:874112-890596 GCA_009831015.1 Picea engelmannii | reverse complement strand
TGAAACTGATACACAATGTTCTTCAGTGTGTTTTATGCAATTCCTCCAAGTGTCACTACTTGGAACCTCTCAGAAAATGAGTTATAGCAAAAATGGCATACCTTGCTGAATTCTGGCTTATTCTAGAGAGCGACCTTGTAGAGCGTTCCCCGCACAAAATATTTGATGAATTGATCTGAAACTATTAAAAAACATACTACATAATAGACCCTAACCAACACATTTGGTCTCATTGAATTTGGATCTGTTATGAAGACGTTATGAATTTTTACATGAAACACCTGATTTTGACTAGTTTCAGGACTGGCCACAAACCCTATTGTCCACGAAGTGTAACTCCCAAAATAAAATGACCCACAAGCTAAATTTTTTACCACATATACTTGGATATGTTTTCTCACTTGCATAGTAATTTCAAGATCTGAATCATTATATAAAAAAATTTATAGCGAAAATGGTGAGATGACCTGTAAATAACATACCTTAGAAAGCACCATCAAAATAATTTATCCTTCCTTGCATTTCGGCCTTCTTTTCTTCACTTTCCTCAGAATTTCAGATTAGATATCATTTGGTTACCTCAGACACCTATAGATATTCAATATTCTCAACTGTGATTCAAATGAGAGAGCCTTGCCTCTTATTTATACTCTCCAAGTAGCTTCCTTAAAAACATCTTCTAGGTCACTTGGCCCACTTTCCTTATTTTAGGGTTGGGTCCACTTCTAATTTCTCCATTAAATTTATTATTGAATTTTTTTATTTTGTATTCACTTTGAATTATAATACACTCATCACTTCACTTTATTATTTACCTTTTAAAATCTCTTAAACCACTTTGATTACTTTGACCTTTTTGGGCTTCTAGATGGCATATGAGGGTCCTCCAACTTCGTAAGGCCATAACTCTCAAACTGTGAGGAGTTATGTGACATTCTACATACCACCAGAAATGACATGACATGTACTATCCATATAGAATAGTATTATCTGAAAATATATCATAACTCATACTGTTACCCATCAAACAAACTTGGGTCCATTACCCAAACCTGGGGTCTCCAATCTCTCATGGCCATAACTCTCTAACCGTGAGGAATTATGTGGCGTTCCACATACCACCGAAAATGACATGACAATCACTATCCATATAAGATATTTTCCCTGACAAATTCACTTTCATTCATCTCATTATTCTACAATTAAGCATGGGTTCTCTTACTCCACAAAGTGTCTTCCCGTGAGGGATTTCACCATAAGGGGACCACTTTGGAGTTCATCCATATTTACTTCTTATCAACCATGACAAAACAATAATGAGTGATATTTACATCAAACAATATTGGGTCCATTACCCAAACCTTTGTGCTACGGGGCTTTCTTCAAGGGTTGACATCAATGACAACCAACCTTAATCAACAATACACCATTGCATATGTTCTTATACTAAGATTAGTCATATATTAGTAAAAGTGACGTAGTTGTGTCAACCAATCCCATGGGAGAATGTAGAAGGCATTGAAAGTCATCATCATAGTTGAAAGTAAAACTCAAGTGATCCGTAGTGTTTTGCTCATCTCAAAACTACTTTTGGATCTGAGAATATGTGAAGCTCTATGGATCTAGGGATATTAGATGACTCTTTATCCCTTGGGATCTCATGAGTCTATAGAAGCTATTATATAACTAGTGCTTGTGATATATGTAGCCATTAACTCATTGTACACAATTTATATTGAGAGCCTTCTTATGTATGAGCTCCCATGAGGTGCCCATGAGATATTTCACTAAATAGGGGACTTTGACACCATGGAGAGATTGATATAATAAGTTCTCATTCACATCATAAAAAAAATACATAATGTCAAAACATATATCTAATTGTCATCCCCATGAGACTTGAAATATGATTAACATTAATCACATAAATCATTTTCATCTTATGACCAATAATCTAGATATTAACGATTGCATGCTATAAACCAACACACAATTGTAAGTTCATACATATACATCGTGGCTATGTGCATCAAATGTATAAATAGATAATATTATTCCCAAACCTTGAAACATTATGCCATCATCAACATAAATATCATCATCCCATATATACTCTTCTATATAAATCAACAATCATGCAAGACAAATCCATGTCCATAAATGTAAGGATAATCGATCATATTATTTTATCTAGTATTTAAAATAAAAAGAATGTACAAAAAAACATAGTATCTAAGTCAATTTGTAAGTCCATGAGTGAAAATAAAGAAAAAAATAAGGGGGCACTACATAGGCCCCCTTTCAAAAAAATATTTGACCTAAAGTTATTTTGAGAAGGTAAGGAAGTATTGATGCATAACAATTTCATCTTCCAAATTCTTATATCCTAGGCTATACTAGTCCCACTAGACCTTGATTTGGTCAAGAAACCAGTTCATGTGCTCTTAAACTCTCCAATCCAACACACGAAGTCATTCAAACTAGATAGTTCCCTCCTCATAACCCCACAATTTACCCAACTTTAACACATTTGAGGCATCTATAATATAATGTCTAAGAACAAAAACATGAAACACATAATATATTCTCTTCAAATGGGATGAAAACTTGATATGATATGCAATCGACCCAATTATTTTAAGAATCATGGATGGCCAAATGAATTGGGATGCCACCATTTTTTCTTTCCAAAACCTGAAAGAACTTTGAAGGTCTAACCCTGGAAAATGCTTTATCATCCACTTCAAAACTTATGCTCATCCACTCGACATCAACATAACTCTTCTTATTATCTCTAGATTCTTTAAGTATTTTCTTTACTTGAATAATTTTCTCTTACATCTCCTAAAGCATCCAAAATGGCCCGATCCTACAACTTATCCTAGATCAATGAAGTCTTGTAAGGTCTTCCATAATGAAATTGATAAGGAGACAAATTGATGACATTGTGGAAACTATTATATAGGTGAACTTCACCAATGGAAGTTACTTTCCTAGTGATTTTCCTAATCCATCACATACAACCTCAAAAACTCTTCCAATCCTTGATTCACCCTATTGATGCGGCCATTAGTCTTTCGATGAAAAGAGCCTACTAAAATTTTGAACTACCCAAGGTCAAAAATATAGAATTTAACTAGAAGTATTTATCCAAGATTGTCTTTTGGGAAAAATTATGTAATTGGACTACCACCCATAGGAAAACCTAAACAATTGCTACAATGTGAAATTTTCTCTTGGTAGGAATGAAGTGACCACTCTTAATCAACTTGTCAACCAAAATCATTATGCAATCATGCCTTTGGGAAGTGATGGGTAGCCCCACTACAAAATGCATCAAAATGAATTCTCGTTTACTCTTTGGTATTTTGTGAGGATGAAAAAGGATTTCCAAATGATGGTGCTCTACCTTACCCTATTGACAACCAACACATCAAACCATGTGTTGCACCACATCCTACTTCATATGTATCTAGAAGCAAATATTCCACAAGTTAGTGCATATATTTTTCTCTCTTGGATGGGCATAACAAGGTGTATGGTGAGATTCTAACAACATCATTTCCTACATACCCCCAATTCTAGAGACGTACATCCAACCCAAATGATGAAGAAGCCCATCTCCTTCCAAGGAGTGACCCTCAAACATAGTTTCCACTACAGACCCACTCTTGAATTTATACATCACCTTTAGGTACTAATTATCATTTGATAGGTGACTTAGAGCCTAATATCTTAATCCCATATTCAATGAAATTAACAAGTTAATCCTTCGAATCTTGTTGAAAGAATCAACAACCCAGTTCTTGTTTCCTTTTATAATTGAGATTACAAAATCATATTCACTAAGAAACTCACTACAATTCCACTAAAGACTCTAATGCTCAGCTTAAGATTAAATATGTTTCCTATAAGGTATTACCTTCATCATTTCAATGCCATCACAATTGTTGCTAAATCTAAACCATGAGTGGAATAATTAATCTCATGATCCAAAATCTTATAAGAGCTTAAGATATAACTCTTCCTTCCTACACCAATATGATTCCCAAATCCTCCTTGGATGCATATGAGTAATGATAAAAGTCTTTCTCTGTATCAAACACCTTTAGGATTGGATCACTAGTCAACTGTCTCTTCAGCTTTGCAAATGCTACTCCACACTAATTTTTTAAATAAAAAAAATTCCCTTTCTATTGTAGGGATCTTATGGGATTAAATATCTATAAGAAACCTTCCATGAATATCTTATAATATTTGGCCAATCCCATAAATTTATGCACCCCTCAAGCATTCTTATGTGTTTCTCAATCCACAGGGCATCAATCTTTTTGGGATCCACTATTTTTCCTTCATCATTGATTACATGCCCCAAATAGTGAATCCCATTTTGAAATAAGGTACACTTGGAAAACCTCCCATCAAATTTGTGCCCTCCAAGGAATTGGAGGACGAGTCTCAAATGATCCTCATTTTCCCTCTCATTGAAAAAATATATGAGTATTCCATCCAAAAAGGTTTCACAAAATGGTTGAAGTGCTTTTGAAACACATTACTCATTAGATTTGTGAAATTTTTAGCGGAAATATTCATCTTGAAAGGTACACCATTAAATTTATATTGACCAAATCTTATTCTAAAGGAAGTATTAGGCATGTCTTCTTCCTTAATCCTAAATGGATATTACCTTGAGTGCAAGTAGATCTTGGAAAATATTAAATATCCTATTCACTCATCAAATAGTTCATCAATATGGAGAATAAAATACTTTTTCTTTATGGTGGCCTTGTTTAGATCTCGATAGTCAATACAAATTTGAAGGGTACCATTCTTTTTAACAAACATCACTAGTGCATTCCACGGGGACACACTTATCCTAATAAACCCCTTCTCAAGAAATTCCTTGAGTTGAATTCTCAATCATTAAGCTTCAAAATGGCCATTCAATAGGGTGTCTTTAGATATGCTCCACCCTTGGTTTTAAAGTTACAATGAAGTCAATCCTCCTTATTTGATGAATTTTAGGCATCTCAAGGGGAAATACATCTGACAATTTGGAGAACAGAAAGGGATACTCTAGAAAGAATCTACTACCCTTACTAAATTCCTCAACTATATAGATCCTAAAACCTTTCTCATATACTCCTTAGCCTTCATTGCTGAGAAAACATAGGGAAACCTTTCATTTTATCCCTTTGATCACCATTGAATCACCTAGGTCATTTGAACTTTCTTTCCATAACAATTAAATAAGGCCATATGAGATTTAAACCAATCTATGCCCACTATCAATTCATAGGTCCCCAAGGTTGTACTATACAACTCATCTTGTTTAAGCATCCTCCAATGTCTACTATACAACCCTC
Source organism: Picea engelmannii (assembly GCA_009831015.1). Lineage (NCBI taxonomy): Eukaryota > Viridiplantae > Streptophyta > Pinopsida > Pinales > Pinaceae > Picea > Picea engelmannii. The sequence continues at coordinate 885,230 of ML779024.1, read as the reverse complement.
AACAACATGTCCTATAGATTGCTTAACCTTGCATGCCATTTCAACTGGTTTAAAATCATGCTAGTCATGTGTTTGCAACCCATATTTGATTAACACAAAGGGAGAAGTGAGTCTATTAGTAGAACATGGATCAGTTAAAACAAAAACATGGGTTCCACTAATAAATTTGAATGACCGTAATTATATGACTTGGTGCTCGACATAGTGGTTATTCACTACATCATACATCCAATGCTAGAATGAGGATGGTTGGCCACTTCCTTTCCCTCTCTCTATCCTGATCCAAAAAATAATAATAGATAATACTTATGATAATCTGGCACTTTGCTAGTCCAACACTCCACCTGTCATGGAACCTCTAGTTGCCTCTATCCATTATTCTAAAAAAAACCTATGCCACTTTGACCTTCATTACAACCTTGAGTCCTTTAGGGAGGAGCATAACTCGCTTGTCCCACCAAGAATTGAACTAAAAATTCACTAGATAAATAGTTTTTCTTATCCCTCTCCAACTAGTACCAAAACTTTGACCCCCAATTTGGTTATCACTACCTCTAAAAACTCATCAAGAGGTAGTGTGACTTGTCCATGATGATATTCTAGTTGTCACATCCCCATAGTGTGCCTTGTGATAGTGCACCTCTTGAGGGTGTGCGACACCACAACGTTTCTAAATTGGCTTATTATCAGCACAACAAATACGTTTTCTGAACTACGCCTCTTTACCTAGAGCATACCCATACTCCGTTCTAGGCTACCAATGAGTCACACTCCTACTTTAGTGAAACTCTTGTATACTTAGAAATTTGTTAACACCTTTAACACAGTGATTTTTAAGCATACATCCATGAACATGAGAAGCCAGTAGTACACTAAAGGAACAAATGAAATACATACAGAGAAATATTATGGGTGACATAAACCATGCCTAACACCTAGTTAAGTCTTTTTTATTTTGAAATATTTACAATATGAGCACTACCTAATCGACTTACAATTTTGGAAAATTCAAACAAATAACCTCACTTCATCAAGACACTCATGAAAAGATCCATCACACCAAGAGTCTCTACTACAATAGTCTTAAAAACCACCTGCAATGCACCTGATACCTGCCCACATTTGCAAACTTGCTATCTTTTCATTTCCAATGACTTCACAAATTTGGGTTCTTCCTCACACATTCCTCCAACAAATATTTGTTTCCAGACTTCCCCAAAATTATCCCACGAGAATCCTGACCAATTGTATCCATTGAATCCTCCTCAAGGCAACACAAGTCCTCCCATGTGGAGCGACTTGGCTCCTTGAGGGACCTCGCCCTCATCATCTACCTTAGAAACACAAAGCTCTCTTTCTCTCCTTGTCTTCCAAATATTCCTTCCTTGGTTGTGCACCCTTGTTCTCTTATAACAATTCCAAAGGTCACCATTGCAAATCATTACACTCTTTGGGATGTCATGCCCCTTCACGAACCCATGTGTCGAGATGAATTGTCACACCCCTTTGCAGACTCGGTCACCCCAAAAAATCATCATGTCCCTACTTGGATGGGGTCGCCCAAACAAACTGATGCATTTTTCAACCCCCGTGCCTTTTTGGAATGGCACACCCAACCTTGGTGTGTCTCTCATGCTAACATGCCCCAATATCTTGGTCGCTTCATACTTTAGTGATCCCCTTGGTGATTTTTCATGCCTATGGTGTCCTCTTTCCCATCTTGGGTGTCAGAGCAACCCCAAGTTCCATCTCCTTGAGGACTTAGGTGAATATCTCCATGCCCATCTAGTTGAAGGCCTTACATCCTCCCACACCTCAATTCATTTTCTTCCCCAAAAACATCCAAAAAATATTCAATCTCCAAGTCTTTGCATGAATTCGTTCTTTTGTTGTAGCTAAGTTTGTTGGAAACCCCAAGTTTCGTGCCAATCGAAAACCCCAAATTCTACCAAACTTTAAAAACCAAGTTTCTATATGAAGTGGAAACCCCAAGTTTCCACAAACCAAACTATACTGCACCTGGCTTTGCATGATATGTTTTCTGATTCAATGTGGTAACTTCATCCAACTACAAGGATGAAATTCAATCAACTCTGTTGCACTATATTTCTACGATTTTGGTGCCTTACTATTGTATTGTTCAGTTGTTATTGTCGTTTCCTACTACAAGTGACTCTTTATCACTTCACTTCAAAATTTCTCATAAGTGTTGAACTCATGTGATATTTTTTATGCACCCATACTTCAACCAACTCTGCCATGCCTCTGCACACTGAATTATCCCATTCCTTGGATTGATTGGGTAGCTAGTCCAATCATCATGCCCAACTCATGAGAATGCACTTCCTCATGCTTGATCTTAGTCTTTTATGTCGCATCTCCATCACTTTTTCCTACTCCAAAGACAAAGGTAAGTGTTTATACTTTCCTCACTACTGCTACCATCATCTGATCTTCATCATGGAGATCCTCCACAATGTATAAGTGCTTTATTTCGACCCTACTGGTGTGTTTGTACTCTTGACCATCTTGTCATATTGTTGTTCTCATCCAAGTCATGAATTAGTTGAATGGCTAGTCCAACCATCACACTCCTTGATATTGTACACCCGCATGCACAAAATGGTCACTTCTTTCTGCAATTTGGTCCATTCACATAATCCTCATATAAATTCAAGCTTTTCCCTCACCTTGTTGTGCACTATGAAGTCACCCCAAAACAAATTTTTCTGCAACAACTTGACTCCATTGTCCACCTCATGGAACAGTGTAAAAAACACAAATTATATATATATATATATATATATATATATATATATATATATATATATATATATATCTTATTTTGGTTTTGATTTATATCAATATAGAAGTGAGTTAATAAATGTATAATTTTAAGTTCTCTTGTGAATTTATTTTTTTCTTTTAGTAAAATAAAATTTTATCTTCATCCATTCATTTTTTAAAATTTCAATTATTTAGATCATTTTAAAATGAATCAAAACCACTAAAATCAAAGTTTCGTGCTAAAAAATCTCATTAATCACATGGAACTATAACTTTACACAAAATCCTTGTGAAATTTGAGAAAAAAATTTAACCAATTTTTTTTTATATTTATACACTTATTAATTAATACTCTTATAAATATATATGCATCATATCCACATATTTATTCAACTGCTAAGAAATAAAACACTCAAAAACAAGTCTATAAATACTACTAGAAATCTAAAATTAAAATATATTTATGTTAATATTATTTTTATTATTAAAAATTCCAGTAATATTTTTGAATACAAATTGACTTCAATGTTCATTACAACACATCTACTAGACTGATACAAAAGGAAAACTCATTGATAACTTATATGACAACTATACAATAAACTACAACTATTTCTAACTATACTTTGAGAAAGAATTTTAACCATGAAAAAAATAAATTTATACACTTATTAATTAATGCTCTTATAACACATATACTATATATGTATCAAATCCACATATTTGTTAAACATCTAAGAAGTAAAACACTAAAAAACAAGTCTATAAATACAATAGATATCAAATTAAAATATATTTATGTTAGTATTATTTTTATTATTAGCCCGGTGGGTTAGTTTAAATGGATGAGTGTCGTTGTTTACTCAAATGAGGTTCTGGGGTCAAATCCCTAGCCATAGGGCCTCATTCAATGTCCCCATTGGATTAGGCATATAATCAAATTTAATGTCCCCATTGGATTAGGCATGTAATCAGACCGAACCCACCCTAAAATATTATTGAAAATTCCAATAATATTTTTTAATACAAATATCTATTAGACTTATAAAAATGACAACTCAGTGATAACTCTTAATAAACAAGCCAGGTTACCATGTTACAACTAAACCATGAACTAAACCTATTTCTAGCAGTGCTTACAATTTGACTCTATAACTAGCAATTTCACACTATAACTAGTAATGGTGGAAATAAAATTAACAAATAAACCTTCTCCAATGAAAGAATGGATATATTATTGCATTTGATAGAATACATGTAGCTACTTTTTCATTAAATCCCTGAATCCAATCCTTTTTAAAACCGTTCAGATTCACAGACAATGATTCCCATAACTACAGAAGATCTGCATCGTCTAAAACAGTTGGGCTCATGAGCATGTATTCAATCTCTTGAAGTGTCATAGTACAAAAATTGGTCTAAGAACCTTACTCATATCCTGTGTTGGAGGATAATGTTAGCGAGCTCTACATTTCTCAATAAATAAGAACTATGCTTCAATACCTAACTAATCTTTTTTCTATTCGGTAAGTCAAAATATAGTTACAAACTAATCGAATATTAATCTATTTTCTATTGTGTAAGTAAAAAATCTAGTTAAAACTAATCGAATATGTCCTGTGAATATTGTGTCTTACATTTCATTCTTTATTAAGGAACAATCAAACAAAGCAATAAACGATCACACAAAATATTCATCATAATGTAAAATTTAGTATTTTTATATTGAAGAAAACCTTTTTCTCTTAAGTGAAAAATTGATAATCAATTCAGAATTAAGGTATGATAATCAGTTAATGTCTATGTATGTAACTTGCATGAAGCCTAGGATCCCATATAAATAGGGTTGTTTATGATTCTTTTCACTCTGGGTTATTATAGCGAAAGCCTTCGTTTCCTCAAAGAAAATCCTTCTTCTTTTCAACAAACCTCTTTATTGGCACTGATCTCTCAATGAAATTTCCCAATGAATATTATAATTGACTTGTCTTAATTTCGTCCTAATCCACCTTCGTATAGGTCATCTACAATAGTAAGTTATTAACCCCACCTTAGTAAAGTCATCTCCAATAATAAGTTATTAACCATTAACCTCCAATAGTAAGTTATTAACCATTAACTTTCTTTTCTTATAATTACAAATAGTTTGAATTTTTTTTCTAATGGATGTCATTTGTCTAGTAGACAAGCTACTAGTCCATGAATTCCACATAGACAAACATACTAATAACACTTATCTTTAATTAACACAACACTCCTAATTTATAGTCAATCTATGTCAATTCAATCAACCAATCCTCATATCTTCTATAATCAGCATACACGTGGAATTCAATCAGCCAATCTTGGTATCTCCTCTAGTCAATATACACATGCTCATTAACTATATGGATTCAACAAACTTAGTTAATCCCTCTTATACATAGTTCTTCTTTTAATTGATTCCCCTTATTTAATCAACTTGACCTTATTAAACATAAAAAATTATTCAATCAAGTTGATCTTATCAAACATCAAAAATGAATTCTAACACTCTATCTTTGTGCTATCTTTATTTTCATTAGATCCAAAGATTAAGCACTTATAAAGAAAATATCGCATACACTATGCTAAATTTGAGAAATACAAGATATCTTCATAAATCACAACTCCCCAAAATATTATTAAAATGAGTTATTAGTTAATAACGTTCTATTATTAATAGAGATAGGCATTATTATTAATAGAGATAGGCATTAGAGCATCAAACTGCAAACATTCCAAAATTTTAAACTATGAGTAAAAAACATATTAAATTAGGCTAAGCAGATTAAGAACACATTATTTTTTAATTTCTTGAAATTTTATATTGAGTTCTTACTATATTGCATGTTTCTTTTTCAAAATTTGTTCCATTTACAAATTTAACTACTTACATGTTTATGGAAGGTTCAATTATATAAATCTAAATCTATTATATTAAAATGGTTTTTTTTTTAATTTATTGAAAAATTAAATACAAATTACATGTATTTTGTTATGTATTATTATAAATTTAATTATTTGATATAAAAATTAATTTATTTAGTTCAATAAATTATAAGTTATGAAATTAATGAAAAATTAAAATTTCAAATCCTCTTTTGAGTTTCAAAATTACATATTAAAAATACATATTTTAAAAATATGTATTTCAGTTGCAATTGCAACTCTGCTATTTTATTCTGGAGATCTTTGATTACTCCTACATAGCCATGGACAATACCATGCTTGTTACTGCATCACTTCTCTTCTCGGCCAAAAGATCCTATTTAAAGATCACACCATCAACAACCCCATCACAAATAATTTCTACGATCAATTCTAAAGCTGGAAGCAATAGAAGAACAAAATGAATTGAGTTTTAATTGAGTTCACAAGCTGGAAGTTGGAACTAGCAGGGAGATTAGTTCAACTTTAGGGTTTATATATTAGTCCAAACAATATTTTGGCATTTCAAATATGCAATATTTTCCTGTAACAAATTTGTAGTAATTTGATGACGTGATGATTTTCGAACACTTTGTGTACCAAGAGGAACTTCTGGGGTCGTTCCGAGGGAAATAAGGCGCGAACACACATTTCTCTGAACATTTATTTCTCCGGATCTTGTAACCAGCGCAGGGAGAGCAAGAAGAACTGTTGCTCATCTGCACAACAATTCCACACAAAATCAAATCTATTCTCGTAGCACCTTTCTTAGCTTTGCAATGCAATATCATATTAACAGTGATTCCCAGTATTATTGCTTACCTTCCCGTTCCTGTATGCAGTTACAGTTGTGTTCATGCAGGAAGGAATAAATACCTTGAAACTTCAATCCATGGATTGTTGACCTGAAAAGGTTGAACGAGTAGAACACAAGAAGGTACTTATAGGAAAAATGTCAAAAAATATTAGAAGGTTTAAAAAATTAAAAACAATATTTTAATTAATGAATTAATCAAAATCAAATCACCATTGGTAAAGTAAAAATTCTAACTTTCTAACTTTTATTTTACTTTATTTAATATGTTGGTTTATGATTTTTTTATTTGATAAAATTAAATGAAACAATGAAATATTTTTTTTTTCATGAAATTGAATAAAATTTTTATTTAATAAAATTATATAAAATGAATATATTATATATAATTAAAATTTAAGTTTACAATTCTTGGATGGGGTGACACATGGAGTGCACTTGTTAACAACTGGGGTGGATACGAGGGTAGTTAAGGCCCCTCACCATCACCCTCCTCCCCTATCCAGTTGTGATGCCTAGCTTTCATTTATGTCAAGGCTTAGTCCGTTGGGTTTTAATGGAGACTTGGGTTCGGCTCCTTGACACAAGTATGATACATCGAATGACTATTACTCCAACACTTATGGCTACCAGAGCCATCAAATCCTCCATCCTCCTACTCTTATCGTCCAGTGGGGGGTTTTATCTTGGGCATTTGGCCGTAGTTCACTGTCTAATTTTGCTTGCTTTGCTTCGTGCCTTGGACTTCCATCCTCCGTCTCTGGCTCGCACCATTGTTGATTCCATTTTCCCTGTGCTCTACTTAGCCATGCCTCGCGAGAGAGATAAGTCTCAGTGAGGGGAAACCTATTACAGCTAGTTCTACAGGCACAAATGCATGGGACTCGCCTCTCTCACTCTCATACCAAGTGGTAATTCGGACCACTCACCCTCCACTGATCAGAATTGGCATGAGGCGGCTCAACCAAAGCCCTATCCATCAAACACAGAGGGTCTCCATGGAGGCTGTCCAGTGGAAGAGGCAATTCCTCCCAAATAGGAGGAAATTCTTCCATATTTACCGAAGAAAACCTTGGAACAACAACCAACCACTTGCACTACCACCCCTTTAATTTTCCAAGAGCCAGTCGAGACAAGTTTCATCATGGAAGAGGAAATCACTCGTCGGGAGGAGCACTTTGGTAAGAATTGTGTTACTACTATGGAAGAGGACCCTACTACGGATGTTGTCATTGCTAAGGATTTTTCCGCTACTACTATGGAAGAGGGCCCTAGAATAAATTGGGACGAATGTTGGAATGAATACAATGTTGAAGAGCATGCTCACTCGGCTCCCAACTCTTGCAGGATCACAGAAGGCCACTTGGTATTGATCTTTGAGATGCGCAAGGATTTGGCAGAGAAACTATGCAACCAGTGCACCCTCAACAAGCCCTTGGACGTCCTGTACGACTCCCTATCAAGAGAGCCTATAAAAATTCAATGCCCAACTTGTTGTCAGCCTTTCGCCTTCCGAATTCGTTGGGATGGGCACCCAGGTTCACCTCATGTCTAGTCCTCCTTACATGTATTTTCTATGGTCTTAGTGTTAAGTCTTTTGTGCTTCACAAACTCTGGTTCTGGTTCACTAGCTAGTCGAGGCACTCAGTCCATCACCTATTCTGGTTTCCACGTATGTGGCAGAACATGTCGCAAGTCCCCATGTTTTTGACATATGTCTCTTTAAGGTTTTTGAACAATAGTTTCCACGCGTTCTGGTTTCCAATACTGTGGCAGAACATGTGGCATTGTCTAGTGTATACTCAAACATGTGTATTTTTTGCTTACACAAGGTAATACAATACTTTTTATTTACAAAAAAATAAAAATAAAATATAGTTACAATGAATTTAATAATAAATTTGACTATACTTTCAATTAAGTAAAATTTGATTTTATTTTGGAATTTATATCAAATATAATTTGAATGATTGTAAGATATCATTTTTTATTTGAATTTAATTTGAGAGTATATGTTTCCACAATTAATTATAATTGTTGTGGAGCTTTATGGAAATGAACTATGTAGGAGGTTTTGAAATGTCCAATGTTTGTAGTGGACAATCCAAAAATATTTTGATATGAAAAGAAGTTAAATGATACGAAACGAGTATGTTGAGGAATGCATTTATAGGATAAACAAAAATGATATCCATTTGAAAATTAAGGTGACTATTGAGTCACTATATATATTTTTTTAAATAATAACTTTTATGAAATAAAAAACATATAAAGATTGTCAATTAAGAAAGCTATAATGGGTAGGAAGAAAATATACACAATAGGTCATTAAAGAGGTAGGCTCCTTTATGATCAATTCTGGTCAAATGAAAAATATAACCGAGAGCTTCCCCCTCCCCCCTTCCTCTCCACCATCCTCATGAATAATCTCACAAAGAGCTTCCCCCTCCCCTCCACCATCTTCATGAATATTATATCTTGGAATGTAAGGGATCTCAATGGAATAACCAAGCAGTAGGTTCTTTGAAACAATATTCTGGCAGAAAATCATGATATTTTACTCCTTTAGGAGAAAAAATGTAGTCAAAAAATAGTTAAACATACCCTCTACAGATGTTGAAGATTGAGTAACTATATTTGCAATGATTCCAATGGAGTGGCAGGTGGCTTTTCAATCCTTTAGAACCCTGGGAAAACAATAATGGACAATTTTCTCTCCACCAACTAGTCCATCACAGTGCAATACCAAGCCATAGGATCTGAAAAACAAGGATTCATAACAAATGTATATGGACCTCAATCAACCAAGGACAAGTACACTTTTCTCAAAGGCTCGTGAAATCTTAATAACATTGTGGGAAATCAACAATGGATCCTCGGAGGATATTTCAACATTATAGTATCCTTGGAAGAAAAATTTGGGGAATCTGTAGATTAGATAAGGACAACGTGGATTTTTATAAGACAAATGAAGACCTTCACATGGTATATTTGCAAATAATAAATGTTGTCTTCACATCATCCAACAAAAGATCTGGCTCAAACTAGGTTTCCTACAAGCTTGATAGGTTTATGATCTCTAAATCTATAATGATGGATGATCCATTATTAGAAGAAAGTATTCTTCCTCGCTCGGGTTCAGACCACTAGTCGATTCAACTATGGACAAAGGACTCAGGTTCACCACACATATATCCCTTCCATTTTGAGAAATTTTGGTTATCTCATCCATATTTCCAAAATAATGTCCAATCATGGTGGGCATAAGATGTTATCTCGCATGGAACACTCATGTACAAGTTTCAATAGAAGCTCAAAAACTTCAAATAGAGAATCAAAGAATGGAATAAAATACTATTTGGAAATATATTTCAAGCCAAAAAAAATATGGAGAAACAAATGAAAGAAATACAAAACCAACTCATCATTCAAGGTAACGTGGAATCCCTTCTTACAGAAGAAAAAAACCTAAAACAAAAATTGAAGGAAAGATATTCCTGGGAGAAATTTCTCTAGCACCAAAAGTCCATAATACAATGGAAAAAAGAATGGGAAAATAATACAAAATTCTTCCATAGATATATGATCCAAATAATACACACCATCAAAATCACCAAGATCCAAAATGATCAGGGGGCGAACATCATAGATCATGAAGGAATGGAGAAAGTGTTGGTCAATCACTTCAAGAACCTCCTCAAAGAACCCTACCCAAACCGCTCTCAAGAGATTCACAAAATCACTCGACACATCCCTTCCCAAATCACAGTGGAGAAAAATTAAGCCTTGTTGCGACCAATAACCATTGAAGAGGTGGATCAAGATATGAAGGGAATTCCAACGATAAAATCTCCAGGGATGGACGACTTCAAAACATAATTTTTTCATCATTGCTAGCCTATGCTCAGGGAAGAAGTTTGACAATTGGTAGAGAATTCACATGTCACTAGAGGCGTCCTACCAACTCTCAATGAAACTTTCCTTACTTTGATACGAAAAGAAGTGGAGGAAAACAATCCAAAGCAATATCATCCCATCGCTCTTTGCAACATCATCTACAAGATCATCACTAAGGTAATGTCTCTTTATATCAAACCCATTCTTCCTTTTATCATTTCAAAAGAAAAAACAAGATATGTCGAAGGGAGGAAGATACCCGATAGTATCATTCTTTTACACAAAGTCATTCATTTCTTAAAAACCACCAAAACCCCCAAAATGATTATCAAGCTTTATCTTTCAAAGGATTTTGACAAGCTTAAATGGCAATATATGCGCTCCACCCTTGCTTCTTTCAGCTTAAGCCATGATTGGATTGATTGGGTCCTGAACCTAACTTCCTCATCCTTCGTCTTTATTCTCGTAAATGGTGTCCCCTCAAGAACCTTTTCTTCGACAAGACGAATATGACAAGGACTCCCTGTTCCTTTTTGTAATAATGCCAGAAGGATTAAGCCTTTACATCCAAGCCTCAATCAATGACGACTCTCTTCATGGTCTTCCCCTACATGGTATCCAACCGACATTCTCTCACAACTAGTTTGTCGATGACACCATGATGATGGGTT
>ML779024.1:854542-874012 GCA_009831015.1 Picea engelmannii | reverse complement strand
TTAATTTGAGAGTATATGTTTCCACAATTAATTATAATTGTTGTGGAGCTTTATGGAAATGAACTATGTAGGAGGTTTTGAAATGTCCAATGTTTGTAGTGGACAATCCAAAAATATTTTGATATGAAAAGAAGTTAAATGATACGAAACGAGTATGTTGAGGAATGCATTTATAGGATAAACAAAAATGATATCCATTTGAAAATTAAGGTGACTATTGAGTCACTATATATATTTTTTTAAATAATAACTTTTATGAAATAAAAAACATATAAAGATTGTCAATTAAGAAAGCTATAATGGGTAGGAAGAAAATATACACAATAGGTCATTAAAGAGGTAGGCTCCTTTATGATCAATTCTGGTCAAATGAAAAATATAACCGAGAGCTTCCCCCTCCCCCCTTCCTCTCCACCATCCTCATGAATAATCTCACAAAGAGCTTCCCCCTCCCCTCCACCATCTTCATGAATATTATATCTTGGAATGTAAGGGATCTCAATGGAATAACCAAGCAGTAGGTTCTTTGAAACAATATTCTGGCAGAAAATCATGATATTTTACTCCTTTAGGAGAAAAAATGTAGTCAAAAAATAGTTAAACATACCCTCTACAGATGTTGAAGATTGAGTAACTATATTTGCAATGATTCCAATGGAGTGGCAGGTGGCTTTTCAATCCTTTAGAACCCTGGGAAAACAATAATGGACAATTTTCTCTCCACCAACTAGTCCATCACAGTGCAATACCAAGCCATAGGATCTGAAAAACAAGGATTCATAACAAATGTATATGGACCTCAATCAACCAAGGACAAGTACACTTTTCTCAAAGGCTCGTGAAATCTTAATAACATTGTGGGAAATCAACAATGGATCCTCGGAGGATATTTCAACATTATAGTATCCTTGGAAGAAAAATTTGGGGAATCTGTAGATTAGATAAGGACAACGTGGATTTTTATAAGACAAATGAAGACCTTCACATGGTATATTTGCAAATAATAAATGTTGTCTTCACATCATCCAACAAAAGATCTGGCTCAAACTAGGTTTCCTACAAGCTTGATAGGTTTATGATCTCTAAATCTATAATGATGGATGATCCATTATTAGAAGAAAGTATTCTTCCTCGCTCGGGTTCAGACCACTAGTCGATTCAACTATGGACAAAGGACTCAGGTTCACCACACATATATCCCTTCCATTTTGAGAAATTTTGGTTATCTCATCCATATTTCCAAAATAATGTCCAATCATGGTGGGCATAAGATGTTATCTCGCATGGAACACTCATGTACAAGTTTCAATAGAAGCTCAAAAACTTCAAATAGAGAATCAAAGAATGGAATAAAATACTATTTGGAAATATATTTCAAGCCAAAAAAAATATGGAGAAACAAATGAAAGAAATACAAAACCAACTCATCATTCAAGGTAACGTGGAATCCCTTCTTACAGAAGAAAAAAACCTAAAACAAAAATTGAAGGAAAGATATTCCTGGGAGAAATTTCTCTAGCACCAAAAGTCCATAATACAATGGAAAAAAGAATGGGAAAATAATACAAAATTCTTCCATAGATATATGATCCAAATAATACACACCATCAAAATCACCAAGATCCAAAATGATCAGGGGGCGAACATCATAGATCATGAAGGAATGGAGAAAGTGTTGGTCAATCACTTCAAGAACCTCCTCAAAGAACCCTACCCAAACCGCTCTCAAGAGATTCACAAAATCACTCGACACATCCCTTCCCAAATCACAGTGGAGAAAAATTAAGCCTTGTTGCGACCAATAACCATTGAAGAGGTGGATCAAGATATGAAGGGAATTCCAACGATAAAATCTCCAGGGATGGACGACTTCAAAACATAATTTTTTCATCATTGCTAGCCTATGCTCAGGGAAGAAGTTTGACAATTGGTAGAGAATTCACATGTCACTAGAGGCGTCCTACCAACTCTCAATGAAACTTTCCTTACTTTGATACGAAAAGAAGTGGAGGAAAACAATCCAAAGCAATATCATCCCATCGCTCTTTGCAACATCATCTACAAGATCATCACTAAGGTAATGTCTCTTTATATCAAACCCATTCTTCCTTTTATCATTTCAAAAGAAAAAACAAGATATGTCGAAGGGAGGAAGATACCCGATAGTATCATTCTTTTACACAAAGTCATTCATTTCTTAAAAACCACCAAAACCCCCAAAATGATTATCAAGCTTTATCTTTCAAAGGATTTTGACAAGCTTAAATGGCAATATATGCGCTCCACCCTTGCTTCTTTCAGCTTAAGCCATGATTGGATTGATTGGGTCCTGAACCTAACTTCCTCATCCTTCGTCTTTATTCTCGTAAATGGTGTCCCCTCAAGAACCTTTTCTTCGACAAGACGAATATGACAAGGACTCCCTGTTCCTTTTTGTAATAATGCCAGAAGGATTAAGCCTTTACATCCAAGCCTCAATCAATGACGACTCTCTTCATGGTCTTCCCCTACATGGTATCCAACCGACATTCTCTCACAACTAGTTTGTCGATGACACCATGATGATGGGTTCCCCTACCGCTAGTGTAACGTGCCCAACCACCTAGGTTGGGCCATGTCACCCAACCCATAACATTTCCCATTACTAGCATTAATCACATGCTCATTAACCAAAATGTAACATCATCCATGTTATTAGTAAACAATACTATTCCATAATATACTGCACAGATTCTACTCTAACACGTGTCTGTGTAGTTTAACTAGAAGTAATGCACTCATCCCAAGCTTGAGTCGCACCACACAACTTATAACCGTGGAAGCAACTTTCTCCTTTTAACATGACTTTAAGAAGCGAGAGTAACTCATATAATTGTGTGCACTAGCATACTGATCACACAGTACAAACTTGTGCACAAACACTCTGGCATTATACGCCAATTATGATTTCCTTGCACGCGAAATCTAATTCCCTATACACACACACGAATTCCAGCCTCCTGATGCACATAGGATTCTTCCCTGTGCACCCAACCATTACATTCTTTCCTCGGGGACTCATAACCAATGTCAAATTATAACATAACAAAAAACTAACAGTAATTGTCACACATATGCACGACTACAATATTGAATGACAACACCACCTTACATGTGCAAGCATTATTATCAAAATAACAAAAATTACTTATATGTGATAACATACAAGAATTAACCCATGTCAAACATAGATAAATAAGCACACAGTAAACAAGACAAGTACTTAAAGAAACTTATCTTTCGAAAATGTTACCAACCACAAGTATGACTCAGACATGCCTCCCATCCATAGACTTCGTTTCTCATAATATTTCAGCAACAGGTAACCCCCAAGCCGAGGCTTGAGATCCAACAGGGTAAAGGGTTTCCCAGCGACAAGCTAAGGTTTGATAATCCAAATAATTTCTCTATCCTAACTGCCCACTACTCCAACTAGCCTACTGTAATATCCCAAAGGATGAGCCCTGTTATAATCATGTTTTGTAGGCTAGTGAGCCGAGTATTGATAAGATGATAGGCTTATGTGTTTATTAGGCCGGAGAGCCTAAGTGTTAAAGGCTAGGAGCCTGATTTTGTACATGTAATTATGCACATTATTAATAAAAGGTAAACATCTCTACGTGTGGACCGACCACGATGAATGAGTGATGGGGGAATAAGATTCCACAAAGCCTGGGTAAGGGAGAGAGGGCTGAAAGGTAATAAATAGGGGCTAAGCTTGGGGGCTTAAGCACTTGGGAATAATAATTTATTATTTTTCCAAAGTACTGTGTAAATGTATATGTTTTGTCCTAAGTTACTGGAGAGGAACGCATGCTAATGGAGCGCATGCAGCTTCATGGGCGACATGTGTCGACCCAGGCGCATGCAGTTAAAACCATAGGAATAAGCCATGTTGGGGGTCTGCATTCGGCCAACCATCACCTGAGTCTGGGGGGTTCGACCTTCCAGTTTTCCATCCTCTGTCTGAATTCGTGACTGTCCCTGATTGAACTCTGTCTGGTGTTGTTTTCAGATCCCTTACCTAGATAGTTCAAGCCTGTGTGTGAGATCTTTGTGCACCCTTACGCAATCCCGAAACCATAACCATGATTCTGTTACGTGTTGCATGATTGAGAAACCCAAATTTGTCTCAGTCCTATTGTGTTATCCTAGTGGGCAGTTGTGGCAGCGTAGTCCTAATCGCGTGAGGTTGCTACCATTGTCTGTGCATTGTTGAGCCTTGCTATTTTGTCCTCACTGTGTTGGAATTGGTCACAAGAACAGGTTACCAAACCTGTGAGAAACTCTCTCCAGTTGAGAGAATGTGCTGAGGAAGTAAGAACTCCTGGAAGGGGTCCTGTAGCTGCTACAAAACTCTGGGACTTTTGGTCTGGTCTGTTGCTGAAGCCTAAGGTAAGGGAGATTAGCAGCCGAAGGACTGTCTTGGTGACAGTGAAGGTGTATACTCCTAGGGTGGTACAAGCATGTGGGGAAGGAGAGTCTGTGAGCAGTGGGCATAAGTGACTCCTGGGAGAAAATCCTTCCTCTGTAACTGGGTGTCTTCCCGTTGACCTTTCCTTGCCTAGGATTCCCTGCCAATGGAGCTTATACCCAGCTCGGGGGTGAACTAATACTGAGAGTGATGAGTAGCGCGGTCTAAGGATGGGAGGTTTGTGGAAGGTCTGCAAGCAGTTGGTGAATTACATCTAGTTTCAAAGATAAGTATATGCATGTGTTTAAATTTAGCTTTTAAATGCATGTTTTTGATGCTTGCAATATTATCATGTATTCCGTTGTGATGATGTTGACTATTGTGCATATGAATTATTGTTAATTCCATGGATTATGTATGCTAGTAGTAATTATGTGCTTACTCTATGTTAATGTATTGAATTTAATTAAATGCATGTTATATAAGTGTTGGTAGCATTGCCCGACCTTTGGTGGGTCGAGGATGTTACATTTGGTATCAGAGCCAAGGTTTTCAATGCTGAGCCAGGATGGGCCAGATAAAGGGCCATTGGACCCGAGGTTTCAGGTAGAAATTTTGTATGGAGGGACTAATTTCGAACCTTAGATTATTTCTGAGTGACAAGGGGTTGCTTAGCCGTGTTACAAAACTACAGTCGGTGTGGTATTTGGCCACAGAGAGAGAGAGAGAGCACAATGCACAATGTTTTGGAGCCATTGGATTTGGTCAGGAGGAAAGGAGATCCCTCATGACCATCAGATCTGGAGAAGGTGCAGGAGAGTTATCCTTGAAACTTTTTGAGGATTTGACTATCGAGAAAAGAGAGATGTGTTGAGGCATGAACTCTCGATGCCCAAAACTCTGAAGTGCCGAAAAGATCTACATCATAGATCACAAGGAAAGATATGGGTCATATGATAAAGCGAAGGAGTAGATCGTGATTTCACAATTTCAGCTATCAGAAAAAGAGAGATGTGCGGACGCACAAACTCCCGAAACCTGAACTCTCGAAAAGAAAAGTGAACGTGGTAGGACCCGATGACGTCGCCGAAGGTGACATGGACCCTCCTAAGTGGGCCACAAGCCACCGTGGTTGTTGGAAACAACTGTGTGACGTGGGCCCGAAGGGGATAAAGTAAATTGGAATTTCGGATGTCGGAAGATTTGGAGGAAACAAGTGTGGGAACCTCCGAGGTCTGAAGTCTCGAAACCCTGAAGTCCTGAAACTTCGATGAAGGAAGGACCACAGTGGGTTCCAACCGTTGGATGTCGTGTACACGTGGACTATTGATCCACCCGATGTCATGATTTCGGTAACCAAAAATTGAGAGATAGTGGTCTAGCGTTTGGTCACAACCCATGATTGCATGAGCTGGGGATTAAGAAAGGGGGCGCTATCGCCCGAAAGTTACAGAACTGAGTAGAGCTCAAAGTATTCATGAAGTTGAAACGTTCTCTTAGAATCGGATTGGTTTTGAATGTGTGGATTTTTTTAAGGAAATATGGCCTGACAAATTATGGTTGTCTGCATGTTGTGATTGCAAAAGTTGACGAGGGCCAGAACTGGTCAGAGTTGCCGCCAAGTGAAAAAAAATGGAAGAGGCACAAATTGCCTCCATTTCATAGAATGAAAGAAAATGAATGGATTTCAACTTGGGAGTCAAAGGATTGAACTCCAATGGGCACGGAAAGGAGATGGATAGGGAAGGGAATATGATAAAAATCATTCAAAGATTGCAGAAAGATGCCCATGCTCGTCAAGTTGATAGGAGAAGGCTCAAGAAAACTCAGGATAAATAGGGTGAATTCAACTTGAAGTTGTTGTGGAGCCTGGATAGGATCGAAAAGAAATTGGAAAAGGAGAGTGACACAAGCAAAACAAGGAGTCACAGGACCTCTGAGAGGAAAAGAAGATCGAGAAGTGTTAGCGGACGTCATCGTCGCTCCCCAAAGAATTCCAGTAAAGAAACACGTGGTATTTCAAACCCATCTCCTACCAGAAAGCATAAGAGGTCTAGAGTGGATGAACTAAAAGGAGAAATGAATAAGATTAAGCCTCCCACATTTGATGGAGAACACCAGAAGGAAGAAGATGTCGAGACATGGTTGCTAGGCATGAGGAAGTACTTCCAATTGCAGAATTATTCCTCTCATGTCGAAGGAAGAATTGTGATGTATCATTTGAAAGGAAAAACATCCATGTGGTGGGATCAACTTGTGCAGGTGCAACACATTAGAGAGAAAGATATCACTTGGAAGGAATTCAAGAGGTATTTCGAGAAGAAATATTTGACTAAAAGATATTATGACAGAAATATGAAAGAGTTATTTGAACTCAAACTGGGCAACATGACCATTGATGAATATGAGCAAAGCATTTTGGAACTGTTGAAGTATGTTCTGTTCATCAAGGAGGAGACTGTCAAGATTCAGAGGTATCTAAGTGGATTACCACCTTCTATTGGTGACAAGATTCAATATGATGACCCTAAGTCTATGGAAGAAACAATAAGAAGAGTGAAATGTTTATATGAACAACAGAGAGAAAATCCTACCTTCCAAAAGGCTTGGGAAGACAAGAAGAAGTTCAATAAGGAACAGAGGCAGAAGGGAAACAAGCCTCCCTTTTTCAGAAACAGTCCTCATGGACAACCATATTTTAGAGATCCCAGAAAGGCTGAAGTGGGTGGTCAATTGCCAAGGCAGACACCTATGGAGTGTTGGGGTTGTAAAGGAAACCATAGGTACATAGATTTCCCCCACAGAAATGATAAAGTGAGAGTTGTCCATAATGTTCAACAAGATGAAATAGTGGAGGACATGGTTAGTAGAATGCCAAGGATCTACGCAACCCTGGACAATAAGCAAGCTGAATTTCAATCGCACATGATTGAAGTGGAAGGTATGATTAACAACCAACCATTTACTATTTTAATTGATTCAGGGGCTAGCCATAAGTTATATATATTCTAGAGTGGTGGAAGATTTGCATTTATCAAGAAGCAAACATGAAAAATATTGGTTAGTGCAGTTGGCTACATGAACCAAGAGGAAAGTCACTGAGTTGGTTAAGTCCTGTCTTGTGGACATGAAAGGATTGAGCACGAAGGTTGAATTGAATATTATTCCTTTAGGCTATTATGACTGCTTAATTGGGATGGACTGGTTGGACCAGCACCATGCCCTCTTGGACTATCATAACAAGGCATTTACTTTCCTAGATGAGGAGGGGAATCGAAAAACAATCGAAGGAATTCCCAGAGTAGTTGTTGTCAGAGAAATTTCAGCATTACAGCTGAAGAAATGCTACAGGAAAGGCTGTTAGTTGTTTGCAGCCCATATGGAGGAAGCATCTAAGGATGAGGTCTCAAATATTGGAGACCACACGATACTAAAATAGTTTGAAGATGTATTTCAGGAGGTGCTCGGATTACCTCCGAAGAGAGATATCGATTTCTCTGTAAATTTGATGCCTGGAGCAGCTCTAGTGTTGAAATCTCCTTATAGAATGAGCACACTAGAGCTGAAAGAACTTCAGTTGCAGCTTGAAGAGCTTCTAAGGAAGGGGTACATTCACCCAAGCGTGTCACCTTGGGGTGCCCCGGTCCTTTTTGTGAACTTGAAGAAGGATGGGATGTTGAGGCTGTATATTGATTTCAGATAGTTAAACAAAGTAATTGTTAAGAACAAGTACCCTCTGTTGAGGATTGATGACCTCTTCGATCAGTTGAAGGATGTGAAGATATTTTCAAAGATAGATCTCAGATTGGGATATCACCGGGTAAGAATAAAGGATGGATACATTAGCAAGACCTCCTTTAGAAGAAGGTATGGTCATTACAAGTTCACAGTGGTGTCGTTTGGACTGTTGAACACACCTATTTTTTTATGTGCTTGATGAATGGTGTGTTTAGGGACTATCTAGACAAGTTTGTCATAGTTTTCCTGGATGGCATTATGGTGTATTCCAAGTCAGAGGAAGAGCATGAACAACACCTGAGGATGGTGATACAAGTGATAAGAAAGCACCAGTTGTATGCCAAATTGAGAAAATGCTCATTTTATCAGGAATAAATCCATTACTTGGGGCATATTATTTCAGAAGAAGGGATTGTCATGGATCCTGAGAAGGTTGAGGCCATCAGAGAATGGTCAGCACCAAGGAATGTGGAGTAAGTTAGATCCTTTATGGGTCTAGTGGGCTACTACAGAAGGTTTGTTGCGAGGTTCTCGAGGATAGCTCACCCTATCACTTATTTGCAAAGGAAGGAGAATAAGTTTCTATGGACAAAGGATTGTGAGAGAAGCTTTCAACAATTGAAGAAATTGTTAATTAGTGCTCCAATCCTGAGGATCACAAACCCAAATGAATATTTCGTGGTATGCACTGATGCATGCAAAGAAGGACTGGGAGGATTCCTCAGTCAAAATGGATTCATAATCTGTTATGAGTCCAGGAAGCTGGAAGAGCACGAAAAGAATCATTCCACTCACGATTTGGAGTTGGAAACAATCATTCACGCTCTGAGGAAATGGAGACATTACCTCATGGGGAGGATATTTGAATTGAGAATAGACCACAACGGTCTGAAATACTTGTTTGACCAGCCCACCCTAAAAGCTAGGCAGAGTAGGTGGCTGAATTTTCTATGTGAATACGGCTTTGATATCATGCATATCAAAGGGAAGGAAAACAAGGTGGTTGATGCACTCAACAGAAAGGTGCACAACTTACATGCTACAACCATTAGCATGTACCAAACTGATATAAAGGGAAGGAGCTGCAAATACATATTTGCAGTATATAGATTTGGTAGCAAAACTACAACAAGGTAATATGCCACAAAAAGTGAAGATTTATAAACTAGGGGTTGATGGAATAATTCTGTACAAGAACATAATTTACATACCTAATGTCCAGGACTTGAAACCTATAATTTTGCATGAAATGCATAATGTCCCTTATGCACGACACCCTGGATATCAGAAAACTGTGGCAGCAGTCAAGAGCCATTTTTTTTGGCCAGGTATGAAGAAAGAGATTGTTGAATACATCGCCAGATGTATGGAGTGCTAGAAGTTTAAAGCTGAACATAGGCACCCAGCAGGGTTGTTGCAACCTTTACCCATTCTTGAGTGGAAGTGGGAAGTGGTGATAATGGATTTCATCATGGGATTACCCAAAACAGGAAAGCAACATGACTCAATCATGGTGGCAATGGACAAGCTTACGAAAGTTGCCCATTTTATTCCACTAAAGACTACTCATAAGGAAACACATGTTGCTGATATTTTTATGAAGGAAGTGGCACGATTGCACAAAATTCCCAAGACAATTGTGTATGACAGAGACCCTAATTTTACCTCAAATTTCTACAGAGCAGTTGAATCGAGTGATAGAAGACATACTGAGAATGTATGTGATGGACAAACCATCAAAATGGGAAGACTACCTGCACTTGGTAGAATTTTCCTATAACAATGGGTATCAAACATCATTGAAGATGATCCCATTTGAAGCACTTTATGGTAGAAAGTGAAATACTTCAGTAAGCTGGGATAATCCAGCTGACAGAGCAGTAGTTGGGCTAGAGTTGCTCAAGGAAATGGAAGAGCAAATGCTAAAAATTAAGAAGAATTTGAAAGTTGCCCAAGACAGGCAGAAAATTT
The DNA here is from genome assembly GCA_009831015.1 of Picea engelmannii. Taxonomy (NCBI): domain Eukaryota; kingdom Viridiplantae; phylum Streptophyta; class Pinopsida; order Pinales; family Pinaceae; genus Picea; species Picea engelmannii. The sequence goes on along the minus strand of ML779024.1, from coordinate 863,850 downwards.
ATGCTGATAAAAACAGAACCCACAGGGAGTTTAAAGTGGGTGACCATGTTTTCCTGAAAGTGAAAGCTAACATAAGTTCCCTAAGGCTGGGAAACTGTGCCAAGTTGGTAGCCATATTTTGTGGGCCATTTGAAATCCTAGGAAGGATTGGGCCAATTTCATATATGATTGCATTACCTGCATCCATGACTATACATAATGTGTTTCATGTTTCATTGCTTAAGAAGTATATACTTGATGCTAATCATGTTATCGATTGGAATGTGATTTAGGTGGAGCAAGAAGGTGTCCTGCAAGTGCATCCAATGCCAATATTGGACATGAAAAGAAAACAACTCCAGAATCGAGCTATAGGGCTTGTAAAGGTCCAGTGGACCTGGTATGGTCCTGAGGATGTGACATGGGAGCATGAGGATGCTATGCGGGTAGAATACCCACATCTTTTTGAATATTATGAAAATCCTCCAGATGTTGTGTGAAATTTGCACTGAGGACAGTGAAAAAATAAGGGGAGGGGATTGTAATATCCCAAAGGACGAGCCCTGGTGTAATCATGTTTTGTAAATCATGTTTTTTAGGCTGGTGAGTTGAGTATTGATAAGCTGATAGGCTTATGTTTTATTAGGCCAGAGAGCCTAAGTGTTAAAGGCCAGGAGCCTGATTTTGTACATGTAATTATGCACATTATTAATATAAGGTAAACATCTCTATGTGTGGACCGACCATGATGAATGAGTGATGGGGGACTAAGCTTCAACAAAGCCAGGTTAAGGGAGAGGGGGATAAAAGGTAATAAAGAGGGGTTAAGCTTGGGGGCTTAAGCCCTTGGGAATAATAATTTATTATTATTCCAATGTACTGTGTAAATGTATATGTTTTTTCCTAAGTTCCTGGAGAGGAACGCATGTTGATGGAGTGCATGCAACTTCATGGGAGACATGTGTTAATATATTTGCATGTAGTTAAAACCATAGGAATAAGCCATGTTGGGGGTCTCCATTCGGTCAGCCATCACCTGAGTCTGGGGGGTTTGAACTTCCAATTTTCCATCCTCTGTCTGAACTCGTGACTGTCCATGATCGACCTCTATCTGCTGTTGTTTTCAGATCCCTTACCTAGACAGTTCAAGCCTGGGCATGAGATCTCTGTGCACCCTTACGCAATCCCAAAACCATAACCATCAGTCTGTTACGTGTTACATGATTGAGAAAACCAAATTTGTCTGGTTCGTGTTGTGCTATCCCAGTGGGTTGTTGTGGCAGTGTAGTCTTGACCATGTGAGGTTGTTTCCATTGAATGTGTGTTGTTGAGCCTTGTTGTTGTGTCCTCACTATGCTAGAAATGGTCACAAGAACAGGTTTCCAAAACTGTGAGAAACTCTCTCCAGGTGAGAGATTGTGCTGAGGAAGTAAGAACTCCTGGAAGGGGTCTTGTAGCTGCTACAAAACTCTGAGACTTCCGGTCCAGTCTGTTACTGAAGCCCAAGGCAAGGGAGGTTAGCAGCCAAAGGACTATCTTGGTGACAGTGAAGGTGTATAATCCTGGGGTGGGACAAGCATGTGGGGAATGAGAGTCTATGAGCAGTGGGCATAAGTGACTCATGGGAGAAAATCCTTCCTCTGTAACTGGGTGTCTTCCCTTTGACCTTGCCTAGCCTAAGATTCCCTGTCGATGGAGCTCAGTCCCAGCTCGGGGGTGACCTACTGCTGAGAGTGATGAACAGCGCGGTCTAAGGTTGGGAGGTTCATGGAAGGTCTGCACGCAGTTGGTGAATTACATCTAGTTTCAAAGATAAGTATATGCATGTGTTTAAATTCAACTTTTAAATGCATGTTTGTGATGCTTGCAATATTATCATGTATTCTGTTGTGATGATGTTTACTGTTGTGCATATGAATTATTGTTAATGCCATGGATTATGTATGCTAGTAGTAATTATGTGCTTACTCTGTGTTAATGTATTGAATTTAATTAAATGCATGTTATATAAGTGTTGGTAGAATTGCCCAGCCTTTGGAGGGCTGAGGATGTTACACCTACAGTCTCTCATTCCCCATGCACCTGTCACACCCAAGTATGTGTTCCCCTTCTATTCCCACCAATATATGATCTACCCCACTTTGCTTCCAGGGTTACCAACAACAAGACGGATAGGAATTCTCTGAGCCCTGCATCTAATTCCCAACGCACTAGGAAACAATTCCCAACAGAACTCTCCCTTGGAGAGTATGCTCATGGGTTTGAAAACCCATTTCCTAAACAACCAATATTTGACCAAGAGAGATTGATCATGGGCCTAACAATCTGCCTTCTCAACATCCAAAACATTGGTTACAGCACTGAAACTCCTTACAATATTCTCTGTGAAGATAAGGTAATAATCACATTTTCCATACAGAGTGACCCCCTTCTCCTCATGAGAGCATGAAACATGAATCCTCCCTCGAATAAAGGATAATAATGTGATAATAATCCCCAAAATACACTAATTCCAACAATATATATTTCATGCCTTCAACTTGACACTTGTCACCTTCAGAAGTAACATAAGCCACTTGGTGACTCATTCCCTACCCTCGAGAACTTAGGATAAAATAATTATCCAACATTACACTTTTCCAGAAATATTATGAAATATTCCCCAAGACTTACTTCTCACCCCCTTTTCCCTTTTTTGGCTGGAGTTATCCCCCCATCTCTTTTCATCCGAGTTTGATTACGTGCAATGATGCAATATTATATTAATAACTGAGTATATTTACATGGATAGGCTCAGTTTCCTATCTGTGTCCCGACTCACCTACCTCATACTCACACATTCTCTCTGGCCTCAATAGATTACATCCACACACACACACACACACACACACACACACACACACACACACATATATATATATAACTCAGCTCTTCACACTTCCAAGCCATTACCGTGCACTTAGCCAAGTGTGCACAACATTGTACAATGTGCGCACTTACCCAAGTGCACACAACACCATGACATGTGTGCCTCCTATATCGATAACAAATATCCATGCACTACTGAAGTGCACACAACACCACAACCAGGAGCCAACTTCTCACCAACCTATATGCATATTTATATTTAGAATTGGTACCAACGAATCACAACCTATATGTACAATTACGAAGGGTTCAGATCAAGGACACTACAATCCCCTCCCCCTTATTTATGCACTGTCCTCAAACAATGCATACTTGAAAGTAAAATCTAGGCGTGGTTTTGTGAAATTGGGAAAGTGCTCTAAGTTAGCAATGCACTATTGTGGGCCATTTGGAATACTTGAAAGGATTGGTCATGTCGCATATATTCTTGCATTGCCTGCATTCTTGTGTATTCATATTTTTCCATGTGTCATTGCTTAAGAATTATGTACTTGATGCTAATAATATTATTGATTGGAATACTCGCATAACATCCTCGCGCTGTCAAGTTGCATCCTTAGGACCATACTAAGTCTAGTGGACATTTACCTACTCCATGGATCGATTTCAGAGTTGTTTGATTTTCTAATCCAATATGCAAAATGGCCGCACTGGAAATCCACCTTCGAGCTCCACTTGAATCACATTCCAATCAATAATATTATTAGCATCAAGTACATAATTCTTAAGCAATGACACATGGAAAAAATATGAATACACAAGGATGCAGGCAATGCAAGAATATATGCGACATGACCAATCCTTTCAAGTATTCCAAATGGCCCACAATAGTGCATTGCTAACTTAGAACACTTTCCCAATTTCACAAAACCACGCCTAGCTTTTACTTTCAAGAATACATGATCCCAACATTAAACTCTTTGTGGGTCCTGCCTTTATCTGTGCAACTTTTCTTCCTATCCTAGGAAGATTTTAAATTTTGTCTGATCTTTACCATTTTCTCTCCCATTTCCTGGAGCATATCTGGCCCAACTACTGTGCAGTTTGTTGGGTTGTCCCAAATCAATGGCATCCTGCACTTTCTGCCACAAAGTGACTCAAATGGGCTCATCTTCAAATATTCTTGATACCCATTGTTGTAAGAAAACTCTACCAAGTGAAACTAGTCTTCCAATTTTGATGGTTTATCCATCACATACATCCTGAACATATATTCAATCACCAGATTTACCCTCTCTATTTGTCCATCTGTCTCAGGGTGATATGTTGTGCTAAAATTCATATTTGTCCCAAATCCTTTGAATATCCCTTCCAAAAGTTCAAGGTGAACTTGGACTCTTTGTGAGACATAATTGTCTTAGGTATACCATGCAACTTATCAATTTCTTGTATGTATATCTCAACAATGCTAGTTGTCTTGTGCGCCGACTTCATTGGAATAAAATGGGTAGCTTTAGTAAGCTTGTCGACCACCACCATAATAGAATCATGTTGTTAGTGTTGATGTTTGGACAACATCATGAATACATTCTCCTAGATTAATAATTAATAATATAATTATTTATTATTAAATAATATAATAATAATAATAATAAAGTTATTGATTCTCCAAAGGACGCATCCTTTCATGGATGGTCACCATATATTCTTCATATATGGAACACTCATCATTGTAATAATATATTGATTATATCTCATCTCAAATGAAGACAAACAACATGGTATCAGAGATGGAATGGGATTGATTCCCTCATAGGAGGGCCCAGGTAAATGAAAGGGAAATTGAATCACTGAGCATTACAAGTGGACTGGGCTTTATCTTCTTTGAGCACTCAACATTACAACTGCAAGTTATATCCAAATATTGAGTCTTTAGTGGAAATTCATTATTGATTGAAATAGAAAATACTGAGAGCATGCCAAGGATTTGTGATGTCTTTCCCATTATGTTCATCGAAAAATCATTATTGACAATAATCCTTTCATGTTTTTTCTGCAACCTTTAAAAGTTATACATTTCATTTCTTTTACTGGAGCACACTCAGATGAAAATCAGATTTTATAAGTACTCTTACCTCTATTGAATCATCTTTCCACTTAGGAGGACATGTTCCCTGTGTTGTATGAAGGATTTCACATGCATGCATGGTTTCAAAAGTGTTGTTGGACATGGAATTATGGTGTTGGCATTGATGTCAAATAAGGACAATATGATCAATGATTGAACATGGTATTATGTTGGCATTGATGTCAAGAAGATCAATATGGTATTATCATTATATGTCTTTGAGATCCTAAAAGATAAGGAGAAATAACATAGTAAGTTGCGCAAAAGACATATCACGAGGTGTAGATGAATCTACCTAAAGCTCATGAGAGGTAGCGTATTATATTGCATGAGATCACATCATGCAGGAAAGCATGATGTGATCTCATGCAATATAATACGCTGATTTACAATTATTTTCAAGCCCATAATAAGATTTATGTCCTCCATTTATCCTTTTCTCAATTCTATAATTCCATTTGATATTGTCGTGAATATCGATTCTAAGATATTTGTATGAAGTCACTTCCTCCAAGGTTTTTTTTTTCATATATGAAAGTATCATATGTGATCTTATTGGATTTAATTATCATGACTTTTTTTTTGTCAGTATTAACAGTCATACCAATATTGGAGCAAATATCCAATATTGGAGAAAAAATCCTTGAGGATTCTTAGTTTCTCTCCAAGATCACGGGTACCCCTCTCCATAAGAATGATATCATCGACATAATGAAGAAGATTGATGGCTATACTAGTAAGAGTTGGGATGATACAACTTGCTTCTTCCAAACACTCTTCTAACTTGTCAATGTATATGCCAAAAAGGGTAGGGAACAGGGGACAACCTTGCTTGACTCCAATATTGTAGTTAATTTCTTTTGACCAACCCTCAATGTTCTTAAACGTGTAAATAACGTTCTCATACAACCTTATAGCAACAACCCTCAACTCGAAAGGAACTTTTATCTCTTCCAACCAATCCCAAAAAAATTCCATGTGAACTGTGTCATAATCTTTTCTAAAGTCACATAAACAATACAAAAGATTGGTTTTGGTATTGTGGAACTCCTATGCAATTATACTAAGGGTAACAAGATGGTCCATGGTTGAATGATATCTCCTAAATCTAGCTTGGCCTTTAGCTCTTTTACAGTGAATTTCTAGCCTAAGGATGATCTTTTTTTCCAAAATAATTATGTATAGCTTGGATAAAATTAAGCTAATCATAATGGTCATATAATTAGAGGGAATGTTTCTATCCCCATTTTTAAAAACATGTACAGTGAGGATTGTTGTCCATGGTTTAGGGAAGTCGTGCATGACTGCTAAATTGAAGAGCTTGTGTATGTGAGGGATGAGGATAGGCCCTCTGATTTTAAAAATTTCAACTTGGTAGAATTCAATGTCCTTAGATTTCCCATTTGTCAGTCGCTTAACCTTGGACTCTCTGTCATTCAAAGAAAAAAAATCATCCTTTGTGGGAATAATATGAATGGTGTCCATGGAATTAGGGAATTCGTAAGGAATTTTAAGGTAGTAATTCCAGTCCCATAAGGGAATCATATTATTTTCTTTAGTATTGTGAATTAGAATTTACTTGCATAACGTCTTAGGATCAAAGTTAGATAGGTGTAAAAGTTTCTTTGCCTTTTCTTTATGTGGTACTTTTTTTTCCTATCAATTAGGGATTTGTAGGTATTGATATTATCAAGTTTGAAGGACTCATTAGAAGCATCCCTAATGGATTTCTAGCAATGTTACATTCGTTATCATACCAAAGGTTGGTTATTCTATTATTCTTTTTATATAACACCCCGAAAGAGAACTTGTTAATAGAAGTGGAAAGGGTAGTTATAAAATTATTGTAGAGGTCTTCAATGTTGTCCTTATCAGTTAGGAGATGTAATTCACTATTTAAATCATTCAAGAAAGTATCAACTTTACTTTTGTCAAAAAATAGTTTCCTTTGATTATTAGAATTTTCTTCAATAACTCTCTTTTGCATGACAAATTTTAGAGTTAGGGTTAAAGGTCTATGATCAAAGTTAAGTTCATGATCATTTAAAATGTCAAAATTTACTATTTGGTTAGAAACAGGGATATCAAATATCACAAAATTCATGACACTACTACCTAGACCATGAATACAAGTCATCTGGTTGGAGTTTGGTCATTTCATTAATCCATTGGAAATCATAAGGTCTTGAGAACTATAGAGCTTGAATAACTCAGTACCAAACAAATTCTCAGTTAGGTCTTCATAGCTTCTTTTGTAGATATTAGCTAAAACAAGGTCATCATATAGCCATAAAAGATTATGGTTGAAATTAGTTCTTAAAAGAATAGCTTGGAATTAGTTGTAGTTCTAACATTAAAGTCTCATAGTAGGAGGATATTACCTTCATTTCTCATGCTACAAATATTTTTTTTTTAAGTATTATAGGGATAATTTCTATCTAGATTGTTTTTCTTATAAAAATTAGAATTAATAGGTGCGGAATAGAAAATTTCTAAATACATCTTATAAGCATTGATGTCTGAAATTTCTATCCAAATGTATTGATTGAGATGATTGATCTTATGAAGATGAATGTGAGTAGAAATTTTCTTTCTAGTATAACAGGCTATGCCTCCTATCCCTCTAAGGTATTATTTTTTGTTCCATGCCGACCAGAAGACAAATCCTTCTATGTTAGGGACCTTAGACTCTTCATGCTCCCATGTTTCAATTAGAAAAATAACCTCAGCATCACTTGGGATCCAACTTAACATAGGACCTTTTCACTAGACAAAGCCACAACAGTTCCAAAAAAGGATCCTGAGTGTCCCAAATTCGTATTTATTATTATGCTTCTTGTCTCTATCCCTATCAATAGATTTTCGATTTCTAATTATTTCTCATTTTCCTTCTTTCTTGACTTCTCTTACCTTTTGAACTTGCTTCCTTACTTCAACTTGATCTTCATGAATGAGGTCTTCATTTATAAATGTTCCTGACCCTTTTAAGTCTGAATATTTATTGAATAGGTTATATTTATGGTCAGTACAACTGACTTTGACATGGATCAACCTATATTTATGTTCAATTAATTTGGCTAGTCTCTTTGCTTCTATGAAGTAAGTTGTTTCAACTTTTTATTTATTTTTTAGCTCTTCTTTCACTATTTCTAGTGTATCCTCCTCTTGTTGTTCTTTTATACCAAAAATTATGAGGTTCAAGGATATTTTATTACGCTCATGATCCAATTCGATTAGCTTATCCATTTTCTCTTTGATGAGTTTGATATCCAATTTATTTTCTAGACCAATTATGACCAAATTATTGGTTTGTTTTCTTCTAGCTCTTTGATCCTATCTCTCAAGTTGTGATTTTCTTAACCTCTCCTATGATTCCACTATGAAAGAATTTATTTCATGGTAATAATATCACAATCAAAAAAATATTATAAATATGAAATTATGAATCTAATATGTAAAATAGTATGATAAGCCTACATATACAATGTATATCTAATGTGTGCAAAGTGATAATAATGATATGTCATAATAAGAGAATATATTCCAAAAAAAAAACAAGTCCAACCTTATATCCAAATCAATTTCCTTGTGTATAATAATGACTTTATTAACTTTTATATATCAATATTCTCACTTATTGTGAATATCTTCCAAATAAACCAAATCCAACCATATATCCAAATCAAATTCCATGTGTATAATAATCACTTTATTAATTACAAGGGCCTCCTACTATTACATGCATACATTTGACCCCATATATACTAGAGTCCTACCAAATTTGTGCTCTCAAAAATTTGAAGTTGAAGGATTTAATATGATACCAACTTTGAAGTTAAATAATTTACATATGATGGTACACAATAACCAGGTTTCTTTATTTCATTGTTATTGGCATCCATCTAGGTTTCTTTATTTCATTGTTATTGGCATCCATCTTTCATAGTTAGTTATCCAATAATTATTTTTTCTTTTGTCATCTCATTTCTAGGTAGTGTTGATTTCTTTTGATGACTTTCTTGTACACTTCATTTTCATTCTTGCTATGAATATGAATAGTTAGTTATCCAATAATTATTTTTTCTTTTGTCATCTCATTTCTAGGTAGTGTTGATTTCTTTTGATGACTTTCTTGTACACTTCATTTTCATTCTTGCTATGAATATGAATAGTGATTCCATCATCATTTATTCAATTTTGGATTTTTTTATAGAGATTTTTTTTTATAATTTCTTTATCTATAATTTACAATTGTTTCCAATGTTAATAATACTTTAATTTTTCCATATATATATATATATATATATATATATATATATATATATATATATAT
>ML779024.1:828254-843003 GCA_009831015.1 Picea engelmannii | reverse complement strand
GGGGTTTTAAAATTATAAGCGGATGTAAATTTTTAATTATCGATATAATGTTTTTCAATAGAGCACTAAATTTATACAAGGAGATATGGACTAGATAAATAAGAGGATGATGTGATAAATTTTAAAAATAAAGATAATTTGTATAAGTTCACAAAAACTTGTTTTGAATATTTTTCACTAAGTGATCACTTGCTCTTATCTTAGATTTAGAATGTGATTGTAAATATTGGCTAACAACTTAATTCCTAGGGTTCTTTGCTTATTGGGGTTTGAACCTATGTAATCATCGTCCTTAACCATAAAGTTTCTTGCTAAGACAAATGTTTCACTTTGTTAAAAATATATCACAATATGGAAATAAAAACAACTATCTAGGACATATATTTTTCTATAAATTTTCATTTATCTATAACAATAACAATGATGGATGAAATTTTTAGGTTTTCAAATATATAAAGAGATTTTCATGTTTCTTTGCAATAGCTTGGAATAAAAAACAACAATTACATTTAATAGTTTGTGTATTACAATACATTACATGACATATCAATTTGGTGTATTTTGAGTGGTTTATCAATTTGGTGTATTTTGAGTGGTTTAGAGGAAAGTTGTTATCCTCCCCTACTTGAGTTCAAAACCCCCTTGTGACATGATTTCTCCTTTTGTGAACCAATTGTTGATTAAGACTCTTAAAAAATATAATTCAGCCTAGATGTACCATTCTCATATTGATGAGGGGAAGTACTCGATGATTTTTCCTAAGAAATGCCTGGCATAAAAATAAAAATAAAAAGAAAAGTAGAGTAAACAAAAACAAAAAACAAATTGTTGAATAACATGTAAATAAGGAAAATAAGTTATCCACTTCATTAGAAACATGAAAAATACACATTATTGTTTTAATAAGCAAACGTATGGTAATAATTAAAAGGCGTAAATCTTAACACTTTCAATAGGCCACTATCATTGATATGGAGACGCTTTTCCATAAGGAGATTTGCCTGGTTAGGGTTTTTCCCTAGTCATCTCGGTGCCATTAATGCACCTGAACATCCATAATCAACTATGTTCCTTCAATGTTCTTCCCTTTGGTTTTTCTATAGTATGTACTAGGATCTTTATTTGCATGATCCATTCCTTCCTTCACATAATTAACACATGTTGTATGGTTTCCTCTCTCTAATGGGCTCATTTGCTAAAAATAATTCTCCTCTACAATGTTAATAACAATTGCATTTATTTAACTCTATCGAGCTTTGATATTGGGTGTTTCTATTGGTGTCTCAATTCCACCTATCTCTATATGCTTCTCTTCCCTCTCAAATATCTTCTTGTTGGAGTTGAGAAGAAATATCTCAAATGTATTTTATCTCCCTATGGTATTGCAAATTTGTCCTACTCATTTGGACACTTAAAATGTATTTTATCTCCCTATGGTATTGAAAAGTTGTCCTACTCATTTGGACACTTCAAATGTATTTTATCTCCCTATGGTATTGCAAAGTTGTCCTACTCATTTGGACACTTTATTATTGAAACAACAACTTCATCTATGTTTATCTTCTTGTTGGCACCCATCTCTATATGCTTCTCTTCCCTCTCATGGAGTAAATATCTTGTTGTTGGAGTTGAGAAGAAATATCTCAAATGTATTTTATCTCCCTATGGTATTGTAAAGTTGTCCTACTCATTTGGACACTTTATTATTGAAACAACAACTTGATCTATGTTTATCTTCTTGTTGACATAGGAAAATTTACCTTTTCAACTTCACATATTCATCTAGCAAAATGGCTTAATTAAACCTTCCTCCATCGAAATGGTGAACCCTTTGGTTATGGATTGGATGCCATAATTTGGGTTTATAAAATTAAAATGAAATACAACTATGAATGAAAATGGATAATGTGAATAATATAATCTCATCTTAAAGCTTAAAATAAACTATTGAAATGAAACAAAAGGTTAAACACAAACAACAACAGGAATACTCTACCAACTATAGTGTGTCCAAAACCCAAATAATTTTTTAGAAACTAAGCAATAGTCTACAAATGACCAATAGATAACTTTATTCACATCATTTTTTTAGAAATGCATAAGGTAAGTAATGAAAATCATTACAAGCATGAGAATAGTCTACAAATTGGAATATCCAAGCCTATAACAAGCTTGAGGAAAACCATGGAAGGTGAGAATAGTCTACAACCAATCACAACTTTGAAAAAATATAAGCACAGAAGATAACAACATCTCCTATTAACATATGAGCATAGTTTACAATGCGAAGAAAACACCCCTTTTCATGACTACATTGGTTCTATTTATAAAAATTTCCAATGACTCTTGTTCTTCCTAGACTCTTGACTGATTGATTCCTAGACTATTTGGATTTCTATCCTTACATAACTTTCTCTTTATCCTCACGTTGACAATGAGGATATGTAATTTAATTAAATATTCAAAGTTACATGATTTTCCTTCTACTTCAGATGAAACTCTCAATTAATAGATTCATCCTTTCGGGACTATGTATTGAACAAAGTCCATGACCTTTGGAAACATTTTATCTACTTTCTTTGAATATCTCAACATCTTTCAAAATGATCATGTTTGTGCCTTGCAATGTGTAGTGCCTCTTCCCTTTATGAATTCATGGACTTTCACTCTAGTGATGGTCATCTTGATTCTTCTCTCCCTTTTCCTAGTCCTAATCATTGAGAGATGCTCAGTATTCACCTTTCTTACATGACTATAAAGAATCCTTTACATAAACTTCTCTCATGTTTCTGTTTCATTGTCCAATGCTTGCATATTTTTTGTATTCTTTGCCATATTACCTTCATATACATAATCTTCAGTAAATATTGGATCATCGTGATAATAAACATGTGTGACAACATTGGAGAAGTTCCCTCACTTGTGCAATGAAAGTATGAACAAGCCTTTATGGAAAGAAGACTCTTTGAGTTGTTTTTGAAGTATTTCAAGACAAAAAGCAATCCAAAATAATAGTTCCCAGGTGAAAATGCATTCATTTCAAGATTATTTTCATTGTGATTTTATCAAACTAGGAATGAGAAATTCATGTTTTCCTTAATGATAAACTTATGACAACAAAATTATCATCACCACAAGTTCTCTTGAGTGAAATGTTAGGCTTATCATAGTTTTTAATGGCATTGGCTTCTACTTATCCCTCGTTTATATTTGCATTCACCTTTTTATGCACTTGAAAATTGTTTCACATATTGAAAGGATTTTTAATAGGCAAAGAAATAAACTAGTGGTTATTACTTTGCATAAGGATTGTGTTAAGAGGAAGTAATTATTTCCATGCAATGATCTCCATTAAATTTGAATAATAAATTTGCACAAACTCTATTGCAATTCAATTGTTATTCAAAGGTATGATGATTTTATTTATAAATTCACAAGCTTAATGGATTAACACTGAAATAAAAACTAGGAAGCATGCATATAAATGGAGAAAGTATGATGATTTTATTTATAAATTCACAAGCTTAATAGATTAACACTGAAATAAAAACTAGGAAACATGCATATAAATGGAGAAGAATAAGATTGGTAACCAAGCATATGTCTAAAAATTTATCAAATCATAACCATTTAATTAAATAAATAGGGGGTTGGTTAGTAAATTAGTAAATGAGCACACATAAGTGGATCAAATCCCACCCCCATTTCCTTCAAATTTCTTAGTCCTCTCGAATTTTATTTGATCATTAGGTGCTATTTGTAATCATCTTTGGTCTCACCCTAGGTGGGGTGGATTGTTTGGTGGCCTCCTCTTGGTTTGGTTTCTAAATGCATATGTGGATTCTTCGTTCTAGGTTTGTTGGTTGGCCCTGTTGGATTTTCTCTCAGCAGTCTTCACAAATTATTGCATTTGAACTCCACTCACTTTGTTCTCTTATTTCTAGAAGTTTAGTTTAGGCTCCTGGTTTTCACCCAGGTCATCATTTTCGTGAGATGTTTTTCCTACTCTTTTTCAAGTGCATATTCATGATGTATGTTGGGGGGGGGGCAGGCAAGACTTTATGCATTATGGGTTTATACCCTTCTTATTTTTTCTTGATCTGTAAATTTCCGTGGATATTCAACTAGAATAGTTCATCAGAATAGTTCTAATAAAATATTGAAATATTTACTATGAAGGTCAATTTTTCTTTATATCTCAGATTCTTTAATTACTAGTGTTTCTACTTAAAATGTATGAAATAATTGAGATGTGAAAAATAGAGAACAAAAATAAATACTCACTCACCATCCAAAATTACACATAAGATATGACCTAGGAAACCCAATCCGGTAGAAAACTTTGCTAGAAGATGAGGTTGTTTTACTCTCTTTTATTCAAATGCAAGTACAAAGAAAGAGGCACTCTCTATGGAGTTGCATTTGACATTGTGGCCCGTATGGATGATATAGAATATCTCCTTATTTGTTATTCTCAAAAAATACCACTCTCAACTATTATGCTTAACTATGGAACAAGATACAGTGAAAAAGAATGGAATCCATTCTCCTCTTAGTGGCCTGATATTTAACATAGTCTGATAGCCATGTAAGGTTAAGGTATTAGCTTCCTCAAACCTAAATTAGTGATCTGGATTTGACCTTCAATAGTGTTCTAGAAAATACACTATGTGGATAGCTCCACACGTTTAAGTAATGGGGATTGATGCGGCATCCACTCACACCATGGCGATCAATACGATACGTAAACTTGTGGGAGACATCCCTTTCGCATACGAACTCTGATTGAGGCAATTCTTGCACCGTTGGAAAGGTCTCGATGTGTAGAATATTTTAGAAATATCAATAGTAAGGTTTGGACCATAAAAAAATGTCATTTGATGACTCAAAATGGATCCAAAATATTTCAAACAATGTTTTGGACCGAAATTTTCAAATTGGGAGTAATCGCTAAAATGGATCTGCGAGTTGATTCCTCCAGTTTTTGCACCCATAAAGCATCAACATAGATGAAAAATAATATAATGATCCAATACGTATAATACATTCCCATTTAGGGACACTTTTGGTCCCCAAAATATTTACTAAATGAGGTGAGGAAAGTTTTCCTCTACCTTCTCCCTAGAGTACCACTTTGTTTTTCCTATAAGTTTCCCTTTCAACGAGATATTCCAATGGTCATGCTACCCCTATATTGTAGTTATGGATTGTTATGGATTGCGTCTGAAAACTATGTCCTTTTCCAACTCTTCCTAAACATTTGGTGCTAAATCCTCTATGGAAGGTAGGACCTGCTTCTCATCCTGATCCAACATGGAAGGCTCATAGATTTTGAGATTATCCACATTAACTACAGAGTAAATGAACATGTATGGGGTGGACTAAGTCTATAGGATTTATATCCCACCTTCTAAGTCTGAACGTGTAAAGGTCCATAACATAGAGACTTGTTATTCTTACTAAGACCCTATAATATTTCATTGTTAAGTAGTAACCAAAGTCCGTCTCTCACTTTGAATGAATTATCGGTTCTATTTTGATCATGTCTAGCCTTGTGTTTTTCTTATGACTTCTTCAATGTATCCTTTACTTGCAAATGGATTTTCCTAATCTCTTAAATATTTGTATCTTCTCTTAATGAATCTCTTGGGAGTTCCTCCATCAATCCTCCTTGCTATCCATATATAACATCAAAGGGTGAAGGTAGTAAATATCCAAAGTAAGTTTCAAAAGGTGACTTACCAGTAGAAGTGTGGAATACTATGTTATAAGAGTGTTGTATGTATATCACATTCTCATCCTAGGTCTTCAAATACTTCTGATTTTAACCCCAAAACATATGCACCAAAGTCATGTTGACTACTTTTGTATGCCCATCTGTATGTGGATAGAATTTTGTAGATCTCTTCAACTTAGTTTCCATATTCTCCCACAATGTAGTACAAAATGTATTGAGAAATCTAGATCTTTGTCTGAGATGATGCACCTTGGTATCCCAAATTACACCCATACATGTTCAAATAATATGTTTTCTTCTTCCTATCCTTTGATGGTATTTTTACAAGACATGAGAATGCACATCTTATTGAACCTGTCAACTACCACAAATAGATAGTCATGTCCCTACCTAGTTGTTGGTAAACCTCCCACAAAATCCATGGAAATTATTTCCCAAGGTCGAGTGGGTACATGTAAGGGATGATATGGAACTTTCTTTCTATTATCGGGCTTGTTGGTACAAGAAACTATACATCCTCTAATATAATGTGCTACATCTTCTTGCATTATGGGACAATACACATACCTATGTAAGTTGGAAACTATCTTCCCAACACCAAAACGTCATACAACCTTGGAAGTGTGAGTTTCTCTGATAAGTTGCAGTCATTCACCTTTAGGGACACTAAGTTTGTTGAGATTGTAGAGTAAACCATTCTAGAAATGATATTCAGCCTTGATGCCACCTTCTTCTATATGACTTTTCCCCGTAGTTGTTGAAACACCTCCTTGAAGTCCTCATCTTTTGTGTATGACTCTATGTATACATCATGGGTAAAATGATCCATGTGCATCAGAGTTCCCAAATATTTAATCGTGGAACTATGTGGCCTTGAAAGAATGTCTACCAAAATGTTTGTGATTCCCGTCTTATACTTGATGACTCAATGAAATTGCCGTAAAAACCCCATCCACTTGAAATGTTTGGTTTTTTGTAGCTTACTTTGGGCCTACAAATATTGCAGTGGTTGGTGATTTTTGTGGATGATGGTCTCCTTTCCCATCAAATAACATTTTCAGTTTGTAACGACTCCTCCATTAAGACATTAATGTAAGTGAGTACAATAGTGGTAAATTATTATTATTATTATTATTTAAACATAAGCGTGAAATGTTATGTGAAATAACATACATCAATATTTACACGTTCGTTTCTCATCTATATCACTACACAACAAGATTCAGATACACCACCACTATTTGCAAGGATCAACCATATCACATAAAGATAACAAGAGATGTATATCTGCCCAACCTACCCTGCAAGGTTAGGACCGTCAAGACACATAATCAACACTCAATTCCATGATTCATTTGATTGACTTTGACCATCTAAAGTCTCGGGACTGGCGATTGTTCTGAGGAACATGAAGGTATCTAATTCTCATAACCCCTATCATATTCTGAAATTCAAAATCACAACATATTATAGTGAAAAAAGTAATGTAAACCAGTTTGTCTTAGAAGAACATACCAATGCAGAAGTTAATCATTATATCAATCAATTCAACTGACCACTTATAACAAGATTTGGCCAACCATTCTAAAAATATTTTTTAAGCATATGATCTACTATCAAAATTTACAATCCAACAATAGTTATCCCACTTCAATTCACTACATAATTAATTCTCAATATCTAAGTACACTAGTCATTAAAAATTAAATAATAAATAAACATTGTCATCATTAATTTAATCAATCATTATTACAAATTTATTACCAAAACACCTTTTATATATATACATATATGATTAAAAAAATCAAAATATAAATTTTTTATTGGGATGGTATGCAGCGATGTAATATTTATAATTTACAACTTAGTTATGTCTAGTAGATATTGAGTATGTTGATTTGTAAATGAATAAAACTTTGGAATCGCTCCTTCATTTGCTATTGGTAATTTCTCCTTAGCTGTAAAATGTCATAGCACCCTTTTAACAATAGAATTCGATGTGAAGGTTTGGGTGTAAGGGTTGTGGTTATAAATCTAAAACTCTAAGTTAGAAATATTTAAGGACAACATCGTTGAAACCCATCTTAGTGTATGATAGATGCTTAAATTCATACACGAATATGTGATTATTGTTGTATCAATCACATCTTGCATAGTAGTACGTTCCTCTAATTAAAATGTGAATTTAGATGAAGTGATTCCTTAGAACTTTTAGCATAGTTGTAAAATCCAAGAAAAGTATAATTTAGTCTCTTAGATCATGGGACTAAGTTGTTCCAAATTTATCCATACAAGTACTCTATGAACTTTTATGAACAAATGAAGGAGTGATTCCAAAGTTTTATTCATTTACAAATCAACATACTCAATATCTACTAGACATAACTAAGTTTTAAATTATAAATATTACGTCGCTGCATACCATCCCAATAAAAAATTTAAAAGTTTTTGCATGAGATTTCTTTTTTCTAAGAATTTTTTCTAAGTTTTAAAGTTCGGATAGACGTAAGTCAATTCTCACAATACTCATGCAACTAAATATATAGGTCAAATTTAAATTTCTAAAGTCCAACGTCCAATCCTCATAGAGTCAATTTTTTCACTGGAATCAGAAATGAAGGATATCTGAGTAAGGGTATATGAGTTTGAATTAAGAGTTTAGGAAGTTTTGAAATACAATTTTTTTTTGTAAGAGTCTAGAACTGAAAAGTTCACGGAAGAGATATAGATATATAATAGATCTACAGATTAAGTCAAAAACATTATAGAGACAGAACATGTATTAAAGGGAGCTTCCGGTGATAGTTAAGATCAGATTAATGTCTGAGAAAGTTTTTAAAAATCAATAAATATCCAATTTGGCATTGTCGCCACGTCTGCTCGCAAACACTCACATTAGCTCATGCAGAGGTTATCAACACTTGAATTAACTTGAGATTATTAATTACTTTTCCCACTTAAATAATAACAGAATAATGAAAATTGGAAATTCAAGGGTTGGATAACTATTGAAAGAATATTTGAACTGAAGGGAACTGCACCTGATCCACTATCAAATTATCAAATTACTCAACCAACTTAGATAGTGGAACGTTAAAGAGGAAATCATGAGAGATGACCTAGATCGTTGAATTTCCACATTTTTTTGTATAATCATGACCATAAAATGATACGTTTGGCTAGTTTCAAAATTAAGCTCTAATTGTTTTTTAGAGGAATCAATCAACAATTCCACCAAATTGTGAACTGTTGCAGATACAGAGATACAAAAACAAAATTTTATTTTCTTTAAAACACAACGTTAATACAAGAATTACACTTCACACATCTTCCATTGATATTAAGTTAAAAGAGTCACTATTCCCTCAAACTGTTGCGAATTAGTGGTAAAATATGAATATAGATTTAATTGGATACCAACTGCATCATAAAACCATTTTCAATAATACTCTAGATTATAAGTGTATAATTAACTAAAATCCATAGTCACGCTTTCTTCATATCAATTCTGGTAAAACAAATAATCCTAAGTACAACAAAATTGGAGCAACAAAATACGGTAACCCTGTAACGATTTATATCGTTGTATCTTCAATTGAAATCTTCCGCTCCTTGAAGATACAAAGGGGCCACACACAAAAACTAAAATGCAATAGCTCACAAGCTTTTCTTGCAAGGAAGAGCTTCCACTCTTTTCACAAGCTTGAAATTCCAACTCTCATAAGTAAAATACAATCCAACAAACTTTTGGAGCATAACATTACTAAGAAAGTGAGATATTTTCCCCTTCTACCCCATTTCTTTTATAGGTAAATTCTCATTGACACTTGTCCACATGCACAAGTAATTCAACTTTTTAATTATTTTATTAGTGATTATTCACCCACACGCTTTTCTCACTCTCTTCAAGTTGCACAAGTAATTATCCTTTTTATTTTAATTAAAAAACCAATTTCCCTCACATTCCCCAATACGTTCCTATTTTTTCTCTTATTTGTCCCTTTGTTCCCCAAATTCTCATTTAATGAGTGTCCCCTAACTAAATCTTAGTTAGAGTTGGATTAGAAGTCTTCTTTTAGTTAGGATTTGTGGGAGATTAACCCGAAATTCTACTCTATGTGTACATATGTTCTCTCATGTTTTAATTTCTTTCTATTTTTAAAAATCCCTTTATTATTTTCATGCACACATGTGCATTTTACCCAACCTATATTTTTTTATTACTATTTTTCCTAGAGTTTGATTTTATCTCAATTATTTTAATTTATTTAACATTTTAATTTAGTATCTGATTAAACTTAGACTTAGAATTAGTCTTAAACTTAGTCTTAGACTCTTGTTAGGATTCTAGTTTATAATTTACTGATTAATTAATACTATGTTCTAAAAAGGTATAAATATTTCATTAATTTCTCTAGGCCATCTAGATTTATTGACTCACATTTTAATTACGCGATGTGCCCTTCAAGATGCACCTCCGTGCTCCAAGGATGCCACTCACCTTTGACTAGTTTTCAAAGTTTTTCTGACCCTTGGAGTCAACACTCCACTCAGGCAAACTTTTGAGAGACTAAGGGCTTCTAAGGAATAAGGATTCTACCTTATTGTGCACCCCTTTGATTTCCTCATGAATGGCTTTCTGAGTTTTCCCTCATGATATCGTGTACCTATTGAACTAGGTAATCATTAACCTACAGTTCATGTCATGGTGGGAGTGCTAGTAGGCTGTGACAGGGACGTCGCCACACCTCTCCCTCAAATGTCTAGTTTTTGTTCATGACCCCTTTAATCCTTATGCAAGTCGGATTAGCAAGCATCGTCAAGCCTACATCCACTAAAAAAATAATGTCAATAATCCACATACATAAATCATACTATAATCAATCATATATCACATGTGTGTAAAATGAAATACTCAAACAAATACAATCCACTCCCTAACTCAATCTGGAGTCCAAGGAATTCCATTGATTCCATCAACATCCATAACATGTCATGTGTCCTGCACACTCATGATAACTCATCAATAATATCTATCAACACACACACACACACACATGAAAGTAACAACGAATCACAATACATCATCATCATAATATATAACTCATAATCCAAAAAAAAAACATAATGTACCATATTCAGATCACTTGCACATAAGTGTCCTCAAAGAATAAGTAAATAAAAGTGTGCTCAGTAGAACGGGATGTTACACACTTCTTGAAAACTTATACCAAGGCATAGAATTCCTTGTCATAGGTAGGGTAGTTGAGAAATTCCCCATGAAATATTTCATAGTGATAGCATACAAGCCTTCCTCCCTGCATTAAAACTGCTTCCATGGCATACGCAGTTGCATCTGCCGCCACTTTGAAAGAATTTTTCAAGTTTGGTAATGTGATAAATAATGTTTGACTAATCTTTCTTTTTATCTTTTTGAAAGCCTTCTATTTATTATTCCCCCACTGGAAATGTTTACCACTTGTTGTTATGGCATGGAGCGGTGCATCTACCACTAAAAATAAAGCTATGAACTTCCACAAGTACTGTGTTACCTGAACAAAACTCGTAACTTTAGTGACATTTGTAGGAACTGACCATTTCATGATGGCCTCCATCTTTGTGGGATCCCTCAATTGACAACATACCCCAAATACACCAAAGATTGTTGGGAAAACTCACATTTCTTGAGGTTAGCTAGAAGTTGGTGCTTCTTCAAAGTCTCTAACACCTATATGAGATGTGAGATGTGCTCCTCCCAAGTAGTACTATAAACCAATATATCATCCAAATAGACTATAACAAATGAATCTAAATATAGGTGTAGTAAATCATTCATTAGTCTCATAAATGTAGTTGGTGTATTGCATAAGCCAAATGGCATGACCAACCATTCATACATGTTCAATTTTTCTAATTTTTAGATATGATAGTTATTTCTTTATGATTTAAATGCTATTTTTATCATAGAATAATTACACACTGAAAATATCAACAAGACTTAGTGAACTGGATGAGAGGTTATTGTAAGAAAATATTATATGAGATGGTATATTAAAATTGAGGGCCTTGATATATATACTTGGGAGGACTTCCCTTTCCTTAATGGACATGTATTTTCCATTATTGTCTTTTCATTAATTAATTTATTACTAATTATTGATTATTTATATATTTATATAATATATTTATGTTGATGATTATTTCTTCACATGCACGTATAATTAATATATATCACTCCATCCTGGAGTAGGAAATGTGAGAGCACCTTGAGTCTATACACTCCTCGTAAGGAGAAAGACCACGCCTGAGCCATTCACTACTAACAAATCTTCGTGAGTGAATAATTCATTTCCCTTGTTCAAATCAACATGACCAATCTAGGAGAATTTCTTCCCGATGTTGCTAATTGGAGAAACATCAACACTCCCTCTCAGTGAGGGAGATATTCTTCATCACACCAAGCTTGTATCTAAGGTATACAAACTTTGTATTAGACAAAGGCTTGGTGAGAATGTCCACAATTTGCTCGTGTGTGGATATGTACTAGAGCGTTATTGTTCCCTTTTGTACCATGTCTTGGATGAAGTTATATTTGATCTCAATGTACTTTGACTTGTCATGAAATATTGGATTTTCCAAAACCTTGAAACAAATTTTATTATCACAGTGCATTAAGGTCGTCTCTATCTCTTGATCAAATAGTCCTGTAAGAAGTTTCCAAATCCATACTGCTTCGTGACTAGTTGTGGCATTGGTTATGATATACTCTACTTTTGTTGTACTAAGTTCTACAAAAGTCTGCTTCCTACTAAACTAGGATATCATAGTTGATCTTAAGATGAAGAATCATCATGAGGTTCTTTTTCTATCCACTACACTCCCTTCCCAATTAGAATCAATATATCCTTTCATCCTTACTTCACCACCTGAGTCATATCTTAGACCATATCCAATAGAACCACGCAGGTACCTCAACACATGCTTTGTTGTAACCCAATGGAAGTGCCTCGATTCAACCATGAACTAGCTCAGGGTGTTCATTGTAAAGAAAATATTTGGCCTGGTGTTAACTAGGTACATCAAGGATCCAATCAATTGCCTTACATAGTGGGATCCACCATATGTGAATCTAAAGCTGGATAACTTCTTCATATTTTTCATCATAGTTGTAGCCATGGACTTGTAGACCATCATACTGAATYTGCTCAAGATCTCTACTGTGTACTTCCCTTGTGTGAGTAACATCTTACCTGATATCTACCACACCTCCAATCCCAAGAAATAATGCATCAAGCCAATATCCTTTGTCTCAAAMTCATAGGCTAGCTCCCTCTTTCATTGATCGATGAATCGGTCTTCTCTCGTCAGGAACAAGTCATCAACATATAACACCAAGATCAAAATATAGCCATTAACAACCTTGTAGTAAAGGTTGGGATCTTCTTCACTCTTGGCTAAKACTAGGCTCATCAAGTATCCATCAGTACTAGAGTACCATACCTTGGGTGCTTTCTTGAGTGCATACAAGGCCTTCTTTAGCCTGCAAACATGAGACTCCCTCCCATGTACCTCAAATCCCTGAGGTTTTTTTATGTACACTTCCTCCTCAATCACACCATTGAGAAATGCAGTCTTTACATCCATATAGTGTAATATCCAATCCATGAATACTGCAATGGAAATAATGGTCCTAATGGAAGTGTACCTGACGACTGGAGAAAATGTCTCCTCATAGTCCACTCCCTCTTTTCGGGAGAACCCTCTTGCCATGAACCTTTCTTTGTGATTTTTGATGTTATTGTCTATTGCATGCTTGATATTGTATATCCACTTGGAATTCACCATTTAATTCCCCTTAGGTATCGAAACAATCTCCCACACATCATTATTCATGATGGAATGATATTCCTCCATCATGGAATCTCTCCAAACTTGTTGGCATGCTACCTCCTCATAACTGGAAGGTTCAAAATCAATGATGTGACTCATCAATTCCATATAACTTGAGAATTTATGAGGTCATGTACTTTTCCTAAAAGAACCACGGGGAGTTGCATGCCTCTCTACATCCTGCAACATATCACAAAGCTATACTAGCATCTTCCTAGTCTCTAGAAAAATGACTCTAGGAAGGTCCACTGGTTCAACCGACTCTATTGACTTTTTCTGATAGTTTGAAGGATGATCAACTAGAATAGAGGGACCTGAACCCACGTCCTTCCAAGCCTCCTTCTCCTCACTATCGATCTCCATATGAGACTCTCTAGACCTCGTAAAGGTTGTGTCTTTGTCATAGGTGACATCCTGAATGACCTCTATCTAGTGTTGTCTTGGAATGTAGATTTTGTAAGAATTTAATGTCTCACTATATCTAACAAATGTCCCCTTCTTCCCAAAAGGATCCAACTTCATCCTTTTCTCCTTGGGAATTTGAATGTAGAATGGACAACCTATTGGTTGTGGAGCCTGATTATCTTCCTGATTTAGAGGTCTTTTACTTTCAGCCATTTTTATACCCTATGAAGTATTTACAGCCCAGAAGTATGTATACTCTTCCACGCAGGGGAGTGCAGAAGGGGGGTACCCCCTCTGCGGGGTCACGGGGGGATACCCCCCTGGCTAGGGGGTCTGGGGGCAAGCAGGGGTTCGGGGGCGAAGCCCCCAAAGGAACAAATGCCTTATAAATGTATATTGTAATTTCATTGTAAATCTGGACCGTTCATTATAAGGTCACAGATCTAACAATAGAGATTATGTTAGGGTTTTTTCCCCTAGAAGGTAACCCTCTTTTATGAGGGAAATGTATTGTGGCTATGGTTTATGGCGAATATTGTATTCTGAGATAGGATACTTTGAGAGAAAGAAGAGGAAGTTACAACGAGTTTGTTGTAGGTTGTATCCCTTCATATGCTAGATAATAATAAAGGAAGGACATGACAATTTCTATGGTGGACGTAGCCCACACTAGGTGAACCACATAAATCTTTGTCTCTATTGTATTGTGTATCTTTT
>ML779024.1:798292-824337 GCA_009831015.1 Picea engelmannii | reverse complement strand
GTATGAAATGGTTTGCACAAGACCAAATATTGCACATGCAGTGGGAGTTGCGAGCAGATATATGAACAATCTAGGTAAATAACATTGGGAGGTAGTAAAGTGGATTCTCAAATACTTGAGAGATACTACTAATCATGCATTATTTTTTGGAGGTTCAAAAACTGTTCTACAAGGATATGTTGATTCAAATATGGTAGGTGATAAAGATAGCAGGAGGAGTACCACAAGGTATGTGTTTACTATAGGTGGAACAACAGTAAGTTGGATTTCAAAATTGCAAAAGGTTGTTGCACTTTCAACAACAGAGGCAGAGTATGTTGTTGCTACAGTGGCTAGTAAAGAGATGATTTGGTTACAGAGGTTTATGGAGGAATTGGGAAAGAAGCAAGAGAATAATAGGTTGTACTGTGACAGTGAGAGTGTCATTCATCTTGCAAAGAACTCAGCCTTCCATTTGAAGACTAAGCATATACATTTGAGGTACCACTTCATACGATCCACCTTGGAAGATGGACATTTGAAGTTGGAAAAGATACACACTAGCCAGAATCATGCAAACATGTTAACAAAGGGAGTAACCAGGGAGAAACTGAGTTCTTGCTTAGTTTAAGTTGGTCTTCAAGAATGAAAATGAAGATGATAAATTTTCCAGGTCCAAGAAGGTTCAGATTCCATCATATACAACAGCAGTGGAGTTGTTGAGATCAGTCTCCAAGTGGGAGATTGTTGGTTGTGGAGCCTGATTATCTTTCTGATTTAGAGGTCTTTTAATTTTAGTTGTGTTTATACCCCATGAAGTATTTACACCCTAGAAGTATGTACACTCTTCCACGCGAGGAAGTGTAAAGGGGGGGTACCCCCTCTACGGGGTCTGGGGGAAAGCGGGCCCCCAGCGGGGGTTCGGGGGTGAAGTCCCCGAAGGAAAAATTGCCTTGTAAATGTATAGTGTAATTTCATTGTAAATCCAGTCTGTTCATTATAAGGTCGTAGATCTAACGATAGAGATTATGTTAGGTTTTTTTCCCTAGAAGGGAACCCTCTTTTATGAGGGAAATGTATTGTGGCTATGGTTTATGGTGAATATTGTATTCTAAGATAGGATACTGTGAGAGAAAAAAGAAAAAATTACAGTGGGTTTGTTGTAGGTTGTATCCCTTCATATGTTGGATAATAATAAAGGAAGGACTTGGCAATTTCTCTAGTGGACGTAGCCCACACTGGGTGGACCACATAAATCTATGTCTCTATTGTATTGTGTATCTTCTGTGTTTTGTTTCCACATTTGTTTTATTTTGTTGCTCCACGGTCCTGTTTTTCTAACACAACCAAAGATACTCAAATGTCTAACCTATGGTTTCACACTTGTGAAAGCCTCCTTAAGGGTCTTGTCCCCCAAAATTAGTTGAGCACTCCTATTCTGGACATACATTTTTTTTCATGATGCCTTTCCCCATAAGAACATGGGTAAATCCTTCTCTGCATCATGGCTTGGGCAACCTCTACAATGGACATGTTCTTCCTCTTTGAAACCCTGTTCTATTATGGGTTCTAAGGAACAACCAAATACCTCTTGATCCTTTCCTCATTGCAGAAATCACTAAATTCCCTAGAAGTGTACTCTCCTCCATTATCTAACCTCATCACCTTGATATTCTTCCCTGTCAGGTTCTCTACCTGAGCCATGAACTCCTAGAATCTTATGAAGACCTCATCCTTGGTATTCATGAAGAATATTCATGTCTACGGAGAGAAATCATCAATAAATATCACATAGTACAAGAATCCACCTAAAGATGAAAATTTCATAGGTCCACATACATCTAAATGTATTATATCCAAGAACCCCTTGGACCTGTTGTCACTGCTTGGAAAATATCCCTTGGAATTCTTTCCAAGTGAACATCCCCTGCAAATCCCATCATTCTCTACCTAAAAATTTGAAAGTCCTATGACCATCCTTTTCAATGTTGGTAAATCCCTATAATGTAAGTGTGCAAATACATAATGCCATAGTTCACAATTTTTTTTTTTATCGTGTACCAATATCTGGGATGGTCATCCCAAAAATATGTATATACCTCCCTCTCGAACACCAATCATTGTTGCAAAGTATATACTTGAGCCCTTAGGCCATACAAGAAATTGTACATTCATGAATGAAACTCTATATCCTTTATCCTCCAATGTTGAGGTATAAACCAGGTTCTTCTTCATCCCTGATACATACAACAAATCTTGTATATGAATAGTATCTCTAGACTCTAGCTAGAATGAATTTATGCCAAGTCCTCTCACTGCATACTTGGTGTTATCACCAAGTTCTACTCGCAATGCTAACTCCCTCAACCAAATCTGAGAGACAATTACGGGAACATGTCATGTTCCTCGAAGCACCACTATCCACGAACCAAATATCACTGCCATCTGCAATAGTTCTTGAAAGAGTGGAGACAAAAACATACTCTTTCCAAAGTTCATTTTCAATCTCATCAAGTTTAGATTCCTTTGTCTTCTTCTCTCGTGGATTCTCAGCAATATCTTTTATTGATGCATGATGTTTTCACTTCCTTTTATTCCGAGGAAATTGAGAAGCATAGTGACCAAATGTATGACAATTGAAGAAGTTGATTTTTGAAATATCCTTATTCTTCTGTTCTTTAACTGGGGCGGATCCTCCTCCTATATTTTTCTTTCCAAAATTCATTTTTCATTTCCTTTTCTTGCATGAGCTACAAGAGTTTGAGTTCCTTCATCTTGGTGTTTCTGCAAGTTTTTTTTGGACAATTTTCTAGCCTCTTCTTGGACACAATCAGTCCATATCTGATCAAACTTGGGAAAATCCTCTTTGGATGTTGTCAATTAGAGGTATTATAAAGAAATCATAGCACCAAGTAGAATTGAGGTGAAGAAATATCAGTGAAGTAGTAATATTTTCACTTAGTTTGTTAGTGAAGTAATATAGAAATATATATCTAAAGCCTTGAAGTAGTCAAACCAACCTTGGAGTTTCCAACTAGAGTAGCCCCACATTGAGCATTCCCAATGCCAGCTAGATTTTTCCAGCCAACTTCTCTCATCCAAAAATTCTCTAAACAAATGGTTCCCATGAAGAAGGCAATCCATTAAGAGTCAGTGTAATAAGTTCTTTGTCATCAATGGTGTCTCCAATGCTCTTAAGTTGATCTCTCAACTCGAAGACTTTCATAAAATAAGTGGCCACTGAATATGATCCAGTCATCATGATATACTAGATCTGATTTCTCGAAGCTAATTTCCTTCTAGTGTTCTTTCTCTTGAACAATCCCACCAAGGCATTGAACATTTCTTTCACACTTTTCAACTCAACAATGTGTGGAATGAAATGATCTTTTGCGGAATCTATAAAGATCCTCTTAACATTTTCTTCATTCTTCTTGTGCCTTGGTTTCTCTTCAACACTTTCTTTTTCCAAGACATTTTGTTTTATATAATTTTGAATCTCATTTTCATCTAGGATGAAGAGTATCCCAGTCTTCCAGGATTTGAAATTTGTAGCACCATCCATCTTGTCTTCTACTCTAAGACTAGACACCATCTTGTAGAGAAATAAAGAGTGACAAAAGAGTTGGTCGCACTATGTAGTGCAATCCTTAAGGAAGTCACTCCCTGTAATTATGAAAATCATGACCAAAGGGAATGTGGTCGCTCGGTGTGCATAGGTCGCTCACAACCATGACCGTACAATTGCAAAAAATAAAAGATCTGAAGAGGATCTATTAGATTTGGCATTGAAAGATTTTAACTAGTTTCAGAAATGACTTATACTAGCTATGGCACTGAAAGATTTTAAATAGCTATGATACCATGTTGAATTTTTCTAATTATCAGATCTAATAAGATTAGATCTGATAATTATTTCCTTATGATTTAAATGCTACAGTTATTGTAGAATAATTGCACACTGAAAATCTCAACAAGACTTAGTGAAGTTGATGAGAGGTTATTGTAAGTAAATATTATATGAGATGGTATATTACAATTGAGGGCCCCGGTATTATATATACTTCAGCAGAGAGCCCTTTCATTAATGGACATATGTTTTCCATTATTGTCTTTTCATTAATTAATTTATTAATAATTATTAATTATAATTTATATCAAGGGAAGTTTTTTTGAGAGTAAGTTTTTTTAAACATTTCCTATAAAATTCTTGATATTATTTTTGAATAATTTTTGTCACAATGAAGTTTTTCTGAAACTATTTTTTGAAAAGATTAAAAGTTTTTTTTAAATCGAATTTTTTATGCAAAAATTATTTTTAAAAAAAATTGTTTATTGAGCATTTTTTTTCCAAATCTTTTACAATATGATTATAAAATCCACTTTTTTTTATTTATTTTATAAAAAAAATTGAGCTATAATATTTGAGGTTTGAAATTTTATTTTGTGTTATAAAATGTTGATTTTTTTAAAAACTTTTACAGATAACTATACTCATGGGAAACAAAAGTGGGCACAAGAAAAAATTTGATGGCACTCGAGATGAAACTTACCATAATGAACAAAGGAAAGAGCATTTTTGGAGAAAGAAATTAGAATGTGAAAATATTGAAGAAAGAAACGATGATGATGTAAATAGAGATTTTCAACAAGAAGAAGTTCAACCAGGTATGCATACATATTGTCTAGATTAAAATTATAGAATTCAAATTTAAATTATTTTTTAATATAATTTATTGTAATTTGGGTTTGATGTTTTTCAAAAGAAAAAATAGATTTTCCTCATAACGTTGATGAAGTCGTTGAAACCAAAATTGAAGCAGAAGTCGAATCATCTATATGTATGCACATAAATTTAGATAATACAAGATGAACACTTGTATAGTTTAGTGAATTTTTGTCCAGGTTCTGTTTTTTAATATAAACTTTGAATTGATATATGAAGGAGAATCTATCAACAATGATGATGAAATATTAGAAAATGTTGATACTGACAAATTTGGAAAGAAAGAAGCTAAGCATTATATAAGATATCATGTTAAGAATATGTATAATACTTTTTTCAAAGATGAAACAATAATAGTACAAGATCAACGTTTTCTTTGTCTAATAAAGTCAAGAAAGTTAAAAGAAGATACATCATTATTGGGTATTCAAAAGTCTACAAAAGATACAAAAGTGAAACAGAATGTCTTTGAAAATATAGCTAGTGCATTAAAATCTTTTGGAAAATCTCGAAAAAAAGATGTCAGTGCTTCACGTAGAGTGATACAAAAAACAATTGTTTCATCTAACAATATAAAAGATCGTTTGAAACAACACATGGCAAAAGTGATGGGAATCTCAAGAAAAAATTGTACAAACATAGAAAATAGTGATTGCAAATGATGAACTTGCTTGTTGGATTCTAAACAACCCTACAAATATAGACATGCAGAAAATGTTAAAGAATCAACCCCTAATTTTTGGTTGACAAAATATCTTGTTTCTGTAACGTCCCCACCGTTATGACAACAAGCGATGCACAGGGTATTTTTTTTAAGCATTAGGAAATTAAAATCAACAATATAAATCATAGCAATGTAAATCGATGACATCATGACGAAGGAATTACATGCGACACAACATCGTAATCAAATAACGTCGCAACCGATGCATCAACAATTTAGTAACGACATATAATCAACACATCATCATAATTGAATAACGACACATAAGTGCAATCATCAAATAACACAAAGATAACACAAGATAACATAACGATAACATAAGGATCATAAGGATAACATAAGAATGACATAAGATACTACCTGCCCAACCTAACTTGCAAGGTTAGGAACTCCAGGAAACATAAGCAATGCTCAAGACCAGGTTACCATTGATTTTAACCATTTAATGTCTCAAGGATGGTGACTATTCTGAGGAAAAAGAAGATGTCTACATCCCACTAACACAATCAAGTCCAAATCAACTAGCTAATCAAGAACATCAACAATAATCGATTTTATCAATCAATCAATCCTAATCATCAAGTAGTCATGGCGCAAGCAATCATCAACTTTAATTTCAAGTGCGCTAGTAATCTAATTACTTGAATCAAGCATACAACAACATTATTCAAGATACGCAAGAAATCTAATTACTTAAATTAAATCATGCATCAACATTTTTCAAGACGCGCAAGAAATATAATAACTTAAATTAAGCCATGCATCAACATTATTCAAGATGTGCAATAAACTAATTACTTAAATTAAACCATGCATTAACATTACTCAAGATGTGTAAGAAATCTAAATACTTAAATTAAACCATGCATCAACATTATTCGAGACGCGCAAGAAATCTAATTACTTAAATTAAACCATGCATCAACATTATTCAAGACGCGCAAGAAATCTAATTACTTAAATTAAACATTACATCAACATTATTACATTTTATATAATTTTATTGCACGCAAGAGGTCCATTATCTAAAAAAATCATTCCTTACATCACATTCTCATTTGCGCAAGAAGTCTAATGTCTACAACAGTCAATCAATAGACTATATTTTTAATGCACGCAAGAAGTCTATTGTCGAGAACAACCATTCCTTACATTACATTTCCATTGTGCAAGGGTAAAATCTATTGATCATGTATATAACAATGATATAAATAAGACCAAATCAATCTTTTTTAAGGTGGTACCCTTTTCATTAAAACCAGTTCCACTTGATTTATTGTTTTTACAATCTTAATCGATTTTAAAATAAACAATTTTAATCGATTTAAAAAATAAAAAATCTTAATCAATTTTAAAATAAACTAACTTTTGACAACCCAACTCTTATGGTAGAAATTTGAATAATTAGATTTCCCCAGTATTTAACACACTTTGAGGTAACAATAAATGTTCTTTAAAGGTGAAAAAGTTCCCTCGGAAAATTAAATAGGGAAATATTTTAATTTAATGAGGTCGGAGGACAAGATAAGAATAGAAAAGAAAAAGAATAGTGATATGTTTGGATGCAGTCGGCCAAAAGGGTGTTGGAGGCACGGTTTTCTCTCCTATGAAATTTCATTAAAAAATTTAATTTACGTCCCATGCAAAGATAAGGAGGGAAGGACAAAAAAAAAACGTAGGGATCTAGAACCACCCAGAACTCGTAGTGGTTGCATGCTAAGCGCAGGGTTTGGTAAGGAAAATTGTTGAGGTCAATTAATGATATGTAGAGGCAAACGATGATGCTCAGAGAATTAAAACTAACACAGACTATAAGAAATCCAACTCAGAAAATTATGGTGGAAGAAGCTGGGAGAAATTAAGAGCTAAACACAAAAAATAATCCGAGATAAAAAACAAACGCCAGGAAACTCTAAATCTGGGCGAATATCAAGTAGAGTAGAAAGGGTGCAAGTCGCATGGGATGTCCTCCACATGCAGGGAATACTAGCAGAAAAAATGCCAAGAGAAATAAGTGTTGGGTGATTTCTTGGCACAAGGAAAACACAGTGAATGCCAATATAAAATGCTTGGCCATTTCCCCCAAATGTTGGCCAGTTTGATTGGAAGGAAAAACGCAGAGAAAACATACTGGGATTTTTTTTTTTAAGGAAATGAAATGGTTACTCCATGATTACTTCGTTGAGGGTAACAAAAAAGTTACAGATCTTGCTCCTTGATCAGTTCGTTGAGGGTGTCAATAAAACACAGATCTCCTTGATCAATTCGTTGAGGGAAAAATGAGAGAAATGGCTAATGATAACCAATGCTTAAATTCGTAGAGAGAAAACAAAAAAAATCGTAGAGGAAAAGGAGTGAAATCCCCCTATGGAAAGTGAACCACCATAAAACGTAGAGAACCAAAAACGTTTTTCATTGGGAAATGGTTTTCAACACAGAGTTTAGTTCTCAGTGAATGGAATATGAAATTAAAAATGCATGGGTTATTCGTTCTTCAAGGTTTTCCCAAGCACATCAATATATAAAAACCCCATCTTCACCACATCCAAATCATAATTCATTTCTGCATAAATCGTATCTATGACATAGTAAATTTATTAAACTCTAATATGCAATCATGGGAAACAACTAAATATTTAGCATTATGCATGTATATGTCTTGGAAACCATTAATCATTTTGAGAAATCAAGATGACAACCATTCCATATTTCATCTTCTAGATTCAATAAAGATATCAAGACTCGTCAAATTCAATTTATAATTACTATCATTTTAAGGTGAATTTCAAGAACTCTATTATATCGATGCAAAACCAATTTATGCAACATATATTTTACAAAACCTCAGGAAAAATCTTATTCTAATGAAATCTCATAGGAAAAAAAAGAAGTCGGAGCCAATTCCCAGTCAACAAATTTTAAATCCTTTACATCCTAAATATGAATATAATGCAATACTCGATAAAATACCATAGCCGACAACGAGAAGTCAAAGAGGTTCTCTCACACTTGCGCTATGTCCATCTCCTCGCTTGCTAACCGTAAAGACTTCATTGATACCTCTCAGCCAACGCTAGGGGTACTCTTCTTCCCCCTTAGCCCCCCGAGCCACAAAAGGGCCATGCACAAACACAATCAAAATACTCTAGCTCCCATATCGCCTCGCAAGGTAGAGCTACAACTCTCTCTCTCGAGTTGGGTATCCCAACTCTCCCAAGTAAAACCATTCAGAATTTCGACAGCATAACCTTACTCATGCTAGTCATGATCCATTCCCTCTCTCAACCATTTTTTTTATAGATTTCCTTTGTGACCACTTTCCCTTTGCACATTTAATTTCATTTTATTAAAATTTAATTGGAATTATTCCCCCCATACACTTGACACCTATTCCTCTAGATGCACCAATAAATCCACAATTTAATTAAATTAAATGTCAATTTCCCTCACCCATCCTAAGATCACTCCTAAAATTAATCCTAGTTGCCCCTTTACTCCCTCTAGTTCCCTTTTAATGACTCATGTCTTTCTAAAACTTATTGGTGTTTAATTTAGGAAAGTTCTTTAGTTAGACTAGATAAGATACCTTTATATGCTTACACATTTATTCTTTATTCCCTTCTCAACTAAAATTCTAAATTATCATTTACATGCACAAGGGTATTAATCATTCCTTAGGATTTTTTATTTTATTTTGTTTATTCTTAATTTGATTTATTTTATCCCCTCATCATTTAATTTAAAAAAAAATAGTTGTTAGTTTTATCACTCACTTAGACTTAGGCTTAGTTAAAAATTGATTTGTGAACACCTAGACCCTTAGGGATAATGCTTAATCAGTTCATTCTTTAGTTAATTAATTAATCACTTAATTAATTTGGCAAGTGCTCAAGGTTTTAAGGTTTAACATTCGCTCAAGTTTTCTAGGCCACCTAGGTTCATTGACTCATTTTTTTTATACCGTGATGTGCCCTTCAAGATGCACTTTGTTCTCCAATGGTGCCACTCACCTTTATTTAAGTTTTATTTATGCGGCGTTCCCTTCAATATGCACTATGTGCTCCAAGGGTGGAACTCGCCTTTGAATGGTTTTGGTAGTTGTCCAACCCTTGGAGTCAATACTCCATCAAGCAACCTTTTGAGAGACTAAAGGCCTCTAAGGAATAAGGACCCTGTCTTATTGCATGCCCCTTAGAATCTTTGTGAGAGACTATCTCAGTATTCCCTCGTGACATCGTGGATCTCTCGAACTAGGTAATCGTTAACCTACAGTCTGAGCCACAATGAGAGTGTTAGTAGGATGTGACAGGGATGTTGCCACACCTCTCCCTCAATATATGGTTGTTGTGCATGGCCCCTTTACTCCTTATGTGATTCATATTAGCAAGCAATCGTAAACACCAATATAATCCACTCCCTGACTCGATCCGGAGTCCAAGGAGGTCCATTGGTGCCATCGACATCCTCAATATGTCAAGTGTCCTGCACACTCAGGAGAAACCCATAAATAACATATGTCTATACATAGATAATCAAATAAAATCACATCATAATCCATCAACATCATCATCAAGGTCCATAAACGAAACAGTCAACCATATACTAAATAGGATCACTTGCATGCAAGTGTCCTCAAAGAATAAATCAGTATCATGTGCTCACAAGAGCGAGATGTTACAGACACCCCCTCTTGTTTTAAACTTCGTCCCAAAGTTTCATAGTATATAATGCAGTAGATAAAGAATCTGAAAAGATATAAATGTCTAACTATCAAACAAAAATGGAAATTGTTGGCGCATATCATATGCGGCCTCCCAGGTAGCCTAGTGGGGACTATAATTGTCCCACTAGACCTTGACCTGACCAACTATTCGACATCGTAGCTGTCAAATGCGACTGTCTAGACTGTGGATTGGCTCTATCGTCAAAGAACCCTCATCTGACACCTGCAAGGAACTCAATTCAATCACATGTGTAGGATAACTAACATAATTTCTCAAAATAGATACATGAAAAACATCATGCATACGCCTCAAAGAATTGGGCAAGGCTAGTTGATAGGCCATGGGCCCTTTATTTTCCACAACTTCGAAAGGTCCCACAAACCTAGGAGAGATTTTAGCACCCCTTCCAAACTTGATCGAACTCTTATGCAGTTTGACCCACAAGAAGACTCGATCACCTACTTCATAACTATGGTCAACGCGATGCGCATTGACATAAATCGTCCATCGACCTTGCACTTATTTAATCCTTTGTCTTATCATTTCCATTTGTTATTCCATTTCTTGGATCGCTTTCAGTCCTACCAAGACCATGTTCTCAAGTCAATCCCATCTCAAAGGCATTTGATATTGTTGCTTGTAAAGAAACTCGAAAGGTGCCATCTTAATGGTGCTTTGATAGTTGTTGTTGTATGAAAACTCTACCAGTGGAAGGAACTCTGCCCACCTCTTTTGTTGGTCCATCACGTACATACACAAAATATCTTCCAATATTTAGCTCATTCTTTATGTCTGCTTGTATGTCTCTAGGTGATATGCAGTACTAAAGTTAAGTTGGGTTCCCAAGACCTCTTGAAGACTATCCCAAAATCATCCTATAAACACTGATCCTTGATTGGATATGATCCTCTTAGGTACACCATGTAATCTCACAATATCACTGATAAAAAATATAGCTATGTCTAGCACATGATACATCATACGCACATGGATAAAATGTGCACTCTTCATCAAAGTGTCAACTATCACGAAAATTGAATCGTGCCTCCTTGCCGTCAGTGACAATCCAACAATAAAGTCCATCGAAATGACCTCCCAATTTGATTCTGGAATAGTGTGTGGTTGTAGTAATCATGTCAAATGTTTATGTTTATCCTTCACTTACTAAGATTCTAGACATCTCTCCACGTAGTTGACTATGTCCTCCTTCATTCCTTTCCAGAAGAATAAGGTCTTAAGGTCTGCCCTCATCTTCGTGACTCCTGGATGAGCCATGTACAGTGCTCTATGGGCTTCGTTTAAGATCAAACTTCTCAACTCATCGTTAAGCAGTACGTAAATCCGATTATTATACCTCATCAATCTGTTGTTGTCCAAAGCATATCCTTCAAATTTTGGTATCAACATGGTGTCTTGTACGATATTTTCCTTAACCTCCTTATACCAGTCATCGCTGCATTGTATAGTTAGAATCTTTTCTCAAAGATTCATTTGAAGAGGTATCACCAAAAATATGTGCGGTCTCTGAATCAACGCATCTACCACTCGGTTCACTGTTCCTTTTATGTAAGTAATCTCAAAATCGTACTTGCTAAGTAATTCTGACTAACGTTTATGCCACGCGTTCAAGTCACTTCACATAAAAATGTGTTGCAAACCACAATGTTTTGTTTTCAGTTCAATTTTTTGTCCAATCAGGTAGTGCCTCCATACTCTCAGGGCATACACAATGGCCAACAACTTCAAATCATGCATCACATATTTCTCCTCATGCTTTCTTAACTTCCTTGAGATGTAAGCAATCAGTCGATCGTCTTGCATCAAGACTCGGCCCAAGCCTTCCTTGGATGCATCTATGCATACCAAGAAGTCCTCGTCCATGTCAGGGAATTTTAGTATCGGTGTTGTCATCAACAACTACTTCAGCCTTCAAAATTCTTTTGCGCATTTCTCGGTCGATACAAACTTCTTGTTTTTCTTCTACAATTTCGTGATCGGATTTTCTATCTTCGAAAAACCTTCAAATAACCATCGATAATATCAATATAATCCCATGAAGCTACGTACTTCTGGTATGTTCGTCGGTGTGGTCCATTCCATAATAGCCTCTACCTTTGTTGGATCCATAGCAATGCCTTCATCAGAGATAACATGCCCTAAATAATGAATACTCGATTGATAAAAGGAGCATTTTAACAGTTTCCCATATAATTTGTTCTCTCGTAAACATTGTAATACCAAGCGCAAATGTTCATCATGTTCTTCCATCATCCAAGAATATATCAAAATGTATTCAATGAATACTTGAACAAACTTGTCCAAGTACTCGTGGAACACCCCATTCATCAAGCTCATGAATACCCATGGGTAATTTGTTAGTCCAAACGGTAAAATGGTAAACTTGTAATGCCCAAACCTCATCTTGAATGCGGTCTTAGGAATGTCTTCCTCTTTGATCCGTAACTGGCAATATCTCGATCTCATGTCGATCTTCGAAAACACAGTCGCGCCCTTCATTTGGTCAAACAAATTGTCTATTCTTGGCAACAGATACTGGTTCTTGATCGTTTCCTTGTTAAATTGATGGTAGTTAATACAGAGTCTCCACAACCCATCCTTCTTTTGTATGAAAATGACATGTGCACCCCATGGTGACACACTTGGATGTATAAGTCCTAGGTCCAACAACTCCTTTAGTTTCATTTTCAACTCCTGTAACTCAAGCGTTGACATATGATAATGCATTCTTGCTATCGTTTTGTTAGGAACCTAACCCCTCACGTAGGTAGAATAATATATTTCCATGTAATAAAGGTGAATATTAATAAGGCCTAGCAATAAGGAAGAACAAGTCTAATGTAAGAAGACCATAGAAGATTTCTCTTCTAGAACGATCTTCCTCTAGATTGTTCTTTTGATAGAAATATTTAGTATAAATAGGAGTCGAGGGTATGAAAAGTTTTTTCTTGGATATTATTGTAATAGAGATCTACTCTGCTAGAGGTTGCCCCCTCGAAGAGGCAAGTGAACATTGCTCTCAGTAATAAAAGAGCTCTTTATGGCGTTATTCTGGTATAATTTTGGTATTAATGTGGTGTTGTTCTGGTTATATTGTTGTTCATCTACCATTCTAGCTATTTATTTATGTTCTACATACTTTTTTATATCTGGAATATTACAAGTGGTATCAAAGCATCTTCCTCGATAGAAAATTGTGGGTTAAATTTGTTTCAGGGTAGAGACATATTCCAACATCTTTAAGTGACATAGATCTGTCATTATGCGCATAAACCCGCAGTCGGGGATTCATACACATAGGAAATACAAGTGGTACTTAAGTGCAAATCTGTTGGCCACCCTTGTAACCCCTGTTGGTACCCCTTCGAGTGGTAGAGAATTAGAGAACACATGTATATGGATCGACCTAGGTATCCTGAATCCCTCCATAGATAAACCGATCGGCCTCCTGACTGCTATAATGCCGCTAAGAACAACACTTGAGAAGATACTCTCTAGTACCCGGGTAGTCAGGTAGTACAGCTAAGGGAACGTTCTAGCCTCCTTAGTCGATGCCCTGAGATATTAGGTTGAGTACTACTGTTGGACCCCGCACGTATATTAGAGTGTTATAGCACAAGGAAAACCCTTGTCTGTAGAACCCTTAAATACCCTAACCCTTGGGATAGAAACAAAAACAAAACAGATAAGATCTATTTCCGCACACATGTGTCTCCTACATTCAAGTTGTGAAATTACTACAAATGTCTTCCTGTTAAGCATTTGGGAATTTCTTCACTACAATATTCTTCAGGTCGGAGTATAATTCTGCAAGAGTTAAAAAAAAATAGTATAGTGGTCCCACAGACACACTTATTTGGGACCTATTCCATTGGATTCCCCTTTTCTCCCCGATCGCAGTCATTCCCTTCATTTTTAATCCTTTTTTTTTCATTGGACCTGAACCCTTCCCAGATTCCCTCTTTTTCTGCATATCCCATTATTTTCCCCTTCAAGCATTGATCGTCATGGTACCTATCACTTCAAAGTTTTTTTTTTTGGTCCCACCCACCCATTTTTTCCTTACCCGCACTTCCCCTCTCCAAATGGCCACAACTCACAAACAAGATCTCCAAACTTCCATCAATCAAGCCCATGTCTCCATCCAACATCTCACATCTCAGATGGATTCCACCAATTCCCGCATTAACAACTTGGAAGCCAACCTCACAACTGAATTCACATCCATCCAGTCTGTTTTCAATCAATTGTTGAACCACCCTATGGGTCCTTCTTCATTAGCAAAAATTGATATTGTTGATTTCTCTCAGTCTCCACATTTTCACCCTAACTCCTTTCATCACTAACCCCATCTTCCCCGCGTATAGGTCACTAAATTTGATGGCTCTGATCCTACAGGTTGGGTCACTCAAATGGAGCATTATTTTTCTCTGCATGGTATTACTGACGAGTTGGCCAAACTTTGCTATGATGTACTCTATCTAGATCCTAAACGCTGGAAATGGTGAAAAAATTCACATCACGGGTATATTTCCTAGACCCAGTTTGTTGTTGAGCTCTATGCCCACTTTGATATTGATACCCACTATCTAGGTCATTTGACCAAGTTGAAATAGTCAGGCATAGTGGAATACTTCATCACTACTTTTGATCATTTGGCCTTTCAAACAGAGGGCATGTCAGATGTGTTCTTACGTGAATGTTTTTTCCTTTCTCTCAATGATGAAATTTGATCTCAGGTTCTCATGGCCCGCACTCCCATTTGTTTGGAATCTACTCAAAGTGCTAAAGAGGCCCAACAAGTTGTTTTATACCAGAACAAAAAAACCCCTTTGGTTCCTCGCCCTCAACCCTCTAATACTAACCCCTGTGTTACTCCCCTTAAGGTCCAGAAACTAACTAGGGATGAAATGTATGAATGTCAATTGAAGGGTCTTTGCTATAATTATGATGAAAAATATTTTCCGGGGCACAAGTGTAAGGAACAAAAACTATTTATGTCCATTTCCAAATATGTTCCTGAAGACGATGTGACAGTTCCCCTTGTTGAAGAACCCTCCCTTCCTAATGTCACCCAAGAGCCTTCTGACCCACCTGAAGTTGACCCCCTTATTCCCTTGCATGTCTTCACTAGATTCTCAGCCCCACAAACGCTCAATATCATTGGCTACATTAAGCACATGAAGGTCATCATCCTTGTTGACAGTGGTAGCACCCACAATTTTATTCATCGTCGCATGGCCTAGGAAACCAATTGTTATATTTGTGTTGTCAATAATTTTCAAATAATGATAGCCATTGGTGGGTCCATGAAATGTGGTGGGCAGTGTGAAAATGTTTGTCTTCAAATTGGACAGTACCAACTGAAATCTCATATGCTTTTCATTGACATGGGAGGTTGTGACATTGTGCTAGGTGTTGAATGGTTATGCACTTTGGGTACCGTTCTTATGGATTTTAAGGAATTAACCATGAAATTCCAATAGGAAGGACAAAAGTATCAATTCCAAGGTCTCGCAGCTGGTTCTCTGGAGATCATTAGTTCCCATCGTATGGAAAAGATCCTGAAGAAAGGCCACTTTGGTATCATTTCTCAACCCCATTCTATTCAAGTCGTTGTGACACCCTTTGTGCATCCTGACCTCCAAGCTATCCTTTCCAAACATCAAGTTGTTTTTTCCACTCCTCGGGGACTTCCTCCTTCTCGTGGTGTTCATGATCATTCCATTTCTCTTGTTCCTAGCAGTCTTCCTCCCAATGTTCTCCCTTATCTCCACCCCTTTCCCCAAAAGAATGAAATTGATAAATTAGTGTAGGAATTGATCCAAGTGGGTGTTATCCGCCTCAGTACTAGCCCTTATTCTTCCCCTATGGTCATGGTACTTAAAAAAGAAGGTACTTGGCGCATGTGTCCCAAATTTTGTGCCCTCAATAAGCTCACCATCAAGGAAAAGTTCCCCATTCCTGTCATTGATGATCTCTTGCATGAGCTGAGTGGTGCTCAGTACTTCACTAAACTTGATCTGCGTTTTGGTTACCACCAGATATGTATCCAAGAAGATGACATACCCAAGACTGCCTTTCGAACCCATGAGGGTCACTATGATTTTTTGGTCATGCCCTTTGGTGTGTGTAATGGCCCCCCCACCTTCCAAAGCCTCATGAATCATTCCTTCCGTCCTTTTCTCCATCATTTTGTCTTAGTTTTCTTTGATGATATTCTCATCTATAGTAAAACTTGGCAATCTCATCTTTCCCATGTGGATCAAATTCTCCATCTACTCTTTCAGCACCAACTTTTCCTCAAACAATCTAAATGTTCTTTTGGCACCTCGAAATTCGAGTACTTGGGTCATCTTGTTGGCAAGGATGGTGTCAAGGTGGATGCTAAAAAGATTGAAGCTATGCAATATTGGCCTCACCCAAAGACTCTCAAAAGCTTGCGTAGATTTTTGGGTTTAACAGGTTAGTATCACAAGTTTGTTAAGAATTATGGAAACATTGTGGCACCTCTCACTGCTCTCCTTGAAAATAATTCTTTCACTTGGACTCCAAAAACTACTCGGGATTTTCAAACCTCGAAGATGGCCATGTGCACCACTCTAGTCCTGGCCCTTCCTGATTTCACAAAGACCTTTGTCCTGGAATGTGATGCTTCTGGAATAGAAATTGGCACCGTCCTTGTGCAAGAGGGTCAGCCTTTGGCCTTTACCAGCAAACAACTATCAGAGAGAAATTTGGGCAAATCAATCTATGAAAAAGAAATGTTGTCTATTCTGCATGTTGTGGCTCTTTGGCACCCTTATCTATTGAGGAAACACTTCCAAATTAAGATGGATCATCAAAGTCTCAAGTATTTTCTGGAACAATGCCTTTCCTCCCCCGAGTAACAAAAATGGGTGACTAAGCTCTTTGGATATGATTATGAGATCATTTACAACAAAGGAAAAGACAATGTGGTTGTTGATGCACTTTCTAGAAAATATGAAGATAAAGGGTTCCTTTGTTCTCTCTCCTTCATTGTACCAGATTGGCTCCAAGTTGTTCGCCAAGAATGGCTACAAGATCCCAAAAGTTTGCATCTGATACAACAATTGCAGTCCAATTCTCCAGTCTCCTGAGGGAACTCTTGGCTCAATGATGAGATTTGATACAAAGGTCATTTGTATTTAAGTACACAGTCAAAAATTTAATTCATGGTACTTTCTGAGCTTCATGCTACACCCACAGCTGGGCATTCCGGGTTTACCAAAACCTATGACAGGGTCAAATGGTCATTTTTTCTGGGAGGGTATGAAACATGACGTTCGTAATTTTATTGTTGAATGTGATATGTGTCAACGTAACAAGGGAAAAACAGTAAAATCTCTTGGCACACTTCTACCGCTTCCGATTCCACCCGTTATTTGGTGGGATATATCTATGGATTTTCTTGTAGGATTACCTAAATCGGGAAATAAATAATTTATCATGGTGGTAATTGATTGTCTTTCCAAGTATGCTCATTTTTGTGCTCTTCACACCCATTTACAACATCCACCATGCCTCAACTTTTCATGGATCAGATCTTCAATCTTCATGTCATGCCACATTCTATTGTTTCTGATCATGACCCAAATTTCACCAACAATTTTTGGCAAGAAATGTTCAAGATCCAAGGCATCCAATTGCATCTCAACACAACTTATTATCCCCAGAATGATGGTCAAACTGAAGTGGTCAACAAGTGTTTGGAAACATATTTGAGGTGTTTTGCATCAGAAAGGAAAAATCAGCGGGCTCAATGGTTACCACTAGTTGAATGGTTGTACAACACTTATTACCATACAACTACCCACATGACTCCTTTTGAAGCGATATATGGACAAAATCAACCTTTAGTTCTCTCATATTTTCCAGGTGTCTCAAAGGTCCAGGCAGTTTTCCAAATGCTTATAGTTCGAGAGGCTATTCTTTGTACCCTCAAAGAGAATTTGGTCATGGACCAGAATTGCATGAAGCAACAAGAACATCAAGGTCACTCTGAACGTCAATTTGTAGAAGGGGATTGGGTTTTTATTCGACTACAACCTTACAAGCAAAATTCCCTGAAGGATGACCATTGTCAGAAACTTGCGCCCAAATTTTATGTTCCTTATACTTTTCTCAAGCAGGTGGAACATGTGGCCTATTAGTTAGCTTTGTCCAGTCAGTCTAAACTCCATCTTGTTTTTCATGTTTCCTATTTAAAGAAGGTGATTGGAACTAAGTGCCAAAATCAAACCAACATTCCCAAGTTGGACAAAGAAGGCTCCATTTGGCTACAACCACAAGAAGTTTTGGACCAGCGTGAGGGTCGTCTACATCAGCAAACCATCAATGAAGTGTTAGTCCAATGGAAATATACAACTCCGGTAGATGCCACTTGGGAACTAGCTACTATTCTGCAACAATTTCCTCATCTCAAGCCTTGAGGACAAGGTTATTTTTAAGGGGCAGGACATGTTAGGGACCTAACCCCTCACATAGGTAGAATAATATATTTCCATGTAATAAAGGTCAATATTAATAAGGCCTAGCAATAAGGATGAATAAGTCCAATGTAAGAAGACCTAATAGAAGCTTCCGCTTCTAGAAGGATCTTCCTTTAGATTGTTCTTTTGATAGACATATTTGGTATAAATAGGAGTCAAGTGTATGAGGATTTTTTTCTTGCATATTATTCTATTAGAGCTATGCTCTGCTGGAGGTTACCCCCTCGAAGAGGCAAATGAACATTACTCTTAATAATCAAAGTATATATATATAACAATTCCATGAAAAAATAATATATCTAATATATTAAAAATATCATTAAAATTAAAAATAATAATAATAAATTACCATTCTAATCATTAAATTTATGAAATTAATTAAAAAAAAAATCATATTAACTTACTTATATTTATCATGTATAAGAAAAAAATTACGAAGCATGTTATCATGTTATCGAATAAAATGGACAAGTAAATAAAGCCCAACCCAAAATGTTGATTTTCCAAATAATCCATAGAAATTATGTAATGCACTATTATATAATGCTCACACATTATATAATGCACTACTTTTATATAATGCTCACACACTATAAAACAAGCATGTCTTATATTTAAATAGAATTATGGAAGACAAGTGATATATTTAAATAGAATTATGTAAATATATGTTATGATTATCTATATTAGTTCACCTCCAACCCAGGTAACCAAGTTAAACAAATTTAATTCAAGACCATAAAGTTATTTAAATATTTTTTTATTTATATAATAACTTCTTTAACTCCAATGTTTATTATTGTCTAAAATAGACGGTCTATGGTACAATTTCTTTCTTTCCAGCTTCGAGAAGATCCACGTTGTCCCTGCAGCTTCTCTCCTTCTGCCATGGCCACTGTTGAAGGGGGCCCTGATCCCCCCTCTCCCTCCAGAGGTAAGTTCTTTCAAAACGTTGGTGGCTTCCTGCAACAAGCATCCTTCATCTGCTCAACAACAGAAATTCATCAAGAAATTGGGCAGCATCCCCTCTGTGGCCCTCCCAGAGGAAGAAACTTGTAGATCTTCCCTGAACCTTGTAGAGAGAGACCTCATCAGGCAATTTACGGGCCTCTGGCCCTCTCCCAAAGCGGTTGAAGACTGGACCCAGAGGAACTGGAGCCCTTTAACCAAAGAAGGTATAAAAAGTTATTTTGTCAGCAAAGGCTTCTTTGTTTTTGTCTTCAAAAGCGCAGAAGACAGAAGTCTCATGTTCAGGAACGGTCCTTACTTCATGGGGCCGCAAGGCCTTTACCTAAATAAGTGGTCGCCTGATTTTGACCCCTCCCAAGACGTGCCCTCAGTAATTCATGTTTGGGTTCGCCTCCCCGACCTCCCCTTGCACTGCTGGAACCAGAAGTCCCTCTAGATTATTGGCAATGCCCTAGGAAAATACATCAATCAAGTTGTATGAAAAGATTAGTATTCTTGTGCCCGCATCTGTGTAGAAGTAGATCTGGAGGAAGGGTTGCTGGAAGCAATCAAGCTCACAGTCATTGCTTGGTCCCATGTCCAAGATTTGGATTACGAACAACTCCCCTTCAAATGAAGACACTACCACAGATACAGACACTTCGAAATATACTGCAAGAAAAGGCCAAGGAGCATAATGAGAAAAATAAGGGTGATCAATGGACCCTTGTTTAGAAAACAACCCAGCAAAAAGGAAATGGGAAAGGATCCACAAAGGGAACCTCCTCCACAAAAGATCAGAACCCCACCCTCATCCACGATGGGGCCTCAACCCCCAAAGAAAAGTAAATTTCCCCTACCATCTCTCTTGCAACAACCCTGGACAATGTGGTTCAGAATGAGTCTCCCACCCCCAACAATGAAGGAGAATAAGTTGTCCCTCCTGGATCCTCTCAAGATCCTCCTTCCATCCCTTCATATGTAGAAATAATCAAGAAGAAGCAGGAAGATAGCTCATCCTCCTCAGAGGATGAGACCTTCGAGAGACCGTAAAAAATAGCTGGAAGGAAATCCCATAAAGAAGTCAGGGAAGAGGAGGCAGAAAGGCTGAAAACGCAAGGAACCCAACCCACAATAGAGATGTCCATCGGAAGAAATACCAGAGCAAGGCCTCCCAAGGGAGGACTCATCAACCCCTCCCCCGGTAAATAATGTGCCTAGTCTCTTGGAATTGTAGAGGCTT
Source organism: Picea engelmannii (assembly GCA_009831015.1). Lineage (NCBI taxonomy): Eukaryota > Viridiplantae > Streptophyta > Pinopsida > Pinales > Pinaceae > Picea > Picea engelmannii. Next base: position 803,462 of record ML779024.1, on the reverse strand, counting down.
GGGGAACCCTTCGAAACCCGAAGTTGTCAAAGACCTTCTAAAAATAGACCCCTCTAACATCCTCATGCTCCAAGAGACTAAAATCGAAGGGCTCACCCTTCTTGATATCGGCAAGAAGAAGTGGAAGAAAAATGCAGGCAAAGAAGTAAGCGCAAGGGGCTCTTCAGGCGGACTAGAAACTCTATGGTCTCATGAACTCTTCCATCTGAATAAATCTGTCAAGACTCGGCACTAGATCTTCACCGAACTGAAGCATCGCACAAGTAAGTTGACCTTTGCTTTATTCAATCTTTATGTTCCTATTATTTATCAAGAAAAAAGGGAGTGTTGGATCTCCCTTTCTACCTTCCTAGAGAAACACTCACCCAATAACATCATTCTGGCCGAAGACCTAAATATAGTCCTGAAACCAAGAGAAAAGAGGTGAGGTAATAGTAGCAGAGACCAAATGCTTCCCATGATGGAAGACCTTATTCAAAAATGGGATCTTCTTGACCACAACCTGGTGAGAGGCCTCTTCACATGGTCCAACAACCGAATTGGGGAAGATCACATTTATGCCCGCTTGGACAGATTCTTAGTCCAAATCTCACTGTTGATGGAACAAAAGATAATCTCACCAAAAATCCTCCCAAAACTCACCTCGGACCACAAGCCCATACAACTTATTGTGGAAGAGGAGGAATACTTGGGCCCTATCCCTTTCCGATTAAACCCCCTATGGATAGAAAGAGAAGGATTCACCGACATTGTCCAAGCAGCCTGGGCCAAATCTATCTCTGGCTCCCCAAGCTATGTGTGGGAGAAAAAACTAAAGGCTACCAAAAAATCTCTAAAAGATTGGATAAGAAAACCAGCAAACACTCCAACAAGCTAGAGAAAATAAGTTGTTCAGTCATCGGAGACACTGGAAATGAATATGGAAAGTAAAAACATCACTTATGAGATGCTTGACAAGGAGGGGAAAGCTTAAAAATCCTCCTATCGCTCTTTCTGCATGGAAGAAGAATACTGGAGAATCAAATCCCGCAGTCTGTGGCTGAAGGCAGGCAACTAGAACACCTTCTTCTTCCACCTTCAATACAGAGCATGACTCTCCCGCAGTCACATCTCTAAAATCACAATAGCTGAGGGATAGATCTGTAAAGGGTTCAACCAAATAAAAGCAACAGTTGAAAGCCACTTCAGAAATCTTTACAGTGCTGGGATAGATGGCAGTGAAGAGGATACAATTGACTTTATTTCAAATATCCCCCACCTTGTCAGCCCTGAAGACAACCTTTCCCTCACTAAACCCTTCTCTGAAAAAGAGGTTACTAAAGTCATTTGGTCTATGGAACCTGATAAGGCCCCAGGCCCTGACGAAATCACGATCAATTTCTACAAAACATGCTGGGACATCATCAAAAATGACTTGTTGAAAATGATAAAAGGCTTCCTAAACAAATCAAAGGTTGGGGGTGGCATCAAGTCAACCTTTCTAGCTTTAATCCCGAAATAAGTCAATCCGAAGACCTTCAGTAGATTCAGACCCATCTCCCTCTGAAACGCCTCCTACAAAATTCTAGCCAAACTTCTAGAAAACATAATCAAACCCCTACTTGGAATACTTATCTCTAACTCCCAAGGAGGGTTTGTAGAAGGCAGACACATCTTGGGTAATGTAATTCGAGTGCAAGAAACCATCCATTCTAGCAAGTAGCGAAAATAAAAAGGGATGTTGATCAAGCTAGATATGGCTAATGCATTTGATAGGGTCAATCTCTCCTTCCTCCTCAAAGTCCTCCTCTCCTTTGGATTCTCCCCTCAGTTTGCCAACCTCATAAAAGCATGCATTGAAAAGCCCTGGATTTCCCCTTTGGTCAATGGGCACCCGACTTCTTACTCCCAAGCTCAAAGAGGACTGAGGCAAGGCTATCCTCTCTCACCCTTTCTGTAAATCCTGATGGTGGACACTCTCAGCAGAAATCTCACTGCAGAAAGGATCATTGGGGATCTACCTGGTTTAAGAACAACAAGAGGCTTGGACCCCTTGAACCACACCCTCTTCGTTGATGACTCTCTTCTCCTTGGTGGTGCCTCTCCCAAAATTGCAAAGGCCTTTGACACTGTCCTCAAAATCTACTGCAGGGTCATCAGAGCTCTCGTTAATGAAATTAAAAGTGCAGTCTATGGCTGGAACGTGGAGCAAGGTGAACTCAATCGAATTTCACAGCTCCTTAGGTTTGACGGACATGTCCACTGGGAGAAAATAAAATACTTGGGTCTGCCTATAATATTCCGGGACAATAAAAGATCCCTGTGGACATAAATCATTAGAAAAATGAAGTCAAAAATTGCCTCCTGGGGCGGTCACTGGCTCAACAAAGGAAGAAAATTGATCCTCATCAAATCTATCTTGTCTTCTCTCCCTGTCTATCAAGCCTCATTCCTCTTGGCACCAAAAAATATCATGGAACAGATCTCAAAACTTTTGCGTGATTTCCTCTGGCAGGGAGGCAAAGGAAACCAATGAAAAATCCATTTGGCCAACTGGGAGCTCCTCAAACGTCCAACAACGGAGGGAGGTTTGCAGATTAGATATCCAACCCTCTCAAACATGGCGTTGGGATGCAAAATTATCTGGAAAATGTACACAGATCCTAGACACCCTGTCAGCAAAATCCTGAGAGAAAAATATACGCAGGGAGCCTCAGGGAGCCTCCCTCAGGAACCTGGAAGCCAAAAACACTATAAATGGAACTCATGTTTGGAATCTCTGCAGAAAGAGCATCAATTTCTTCCAACAAAAAATTTATCACATCCCAAGTAATGGAAGATGGACACTGGTTTGAGAGAACCGAATCATAGATCGAGACCCTCTCAGCAAATTCGATGACATCTCTGATCTGCGCACTTGGCTACTCTGTGCTGGCATCAACAGTCTCCACGATATTTCTTTTTGGGATAGGTTTGGGACCTGGGTTGGTTGGGATCTCCACGACATACCTGATCGCCTCAGCCCATAGCTTCGCATCCTCACAGATTTGCTGACAGACATTGCTCCTATTCACAAAGAAATGGTTGACAGTTGGGGATGGGGACAGATCGACATCTACAACACTACCTCAGGCTACAGAGTACTTCTTCCTCTAAAAGACAACAATCAAACTCCCTCTTTCTAGAAGCAAGTTTGGGACCCCATTGGCCTCCCCAAAGTTAATTTTTTTTCTGGCTCCTCATGCACAATAAAGCGCTAACAGGAGATAACCTTGCTAAAAGGAATATTGCAGGGCCTCATTGGTGTGCGTTTTGCAGAAACAATAGTGAGACTTTGTCCCACCTCTTCCTTGGATGCACATATGCAAAGGCGGTGTGGGGTTTCATCCTCACTGACCTCCAAGTTCCTGTCCCTTACCACAACACAGCCCTAGAGCTCTATTCATCATGGCGCCAGTACTACCCTTATAGCATCCCCAACAACTCCATCTGTCTTAAAATATGGCTTTCCATACCCAAATATGTCTTTTGGAAAATTTGGATGGCTCGAAATTAGCAAATCTTCAATGATATATCTTGTCCCCCTTAAAAAGTTGCAACAAAAGACAAATCTTTTCTCTTAGAATCAGTCCAGCAGCACTATTACAAAGAAGATACCTCCCTCCTCCCCGAAGAAAAGAACTGGATGAATCCGCTTGCCCCTCACTCCAGGAAGCAATCATTGGCCTCCCCCTTCATAAATCCAGAGTGGCGATTAAGAGATCCTGACGACATTTTTCAAGATTGGTGGAGGATTCAAAACAAAACCACGATCTTCTTCGATGGTGCATCCAAGGGAAACCCCGGGGCAGTAGGTACAGGTGGTATTATCTACTCCTCGGATAGAACAAGAAGGGATGACTTCTGCTGGGGACTTGGGCAGCAAACCAATAATCAGGAAAAGATCCTAGGCCTCCTAAAATCTTGTCAAATACTTCAAGACAGAGGCGTCAAAGAATTCCAAGTATTCAGAGACTTTGAATATCATCAAAAAGCTCAACTCGAAGGACCAGTTCAACGACACGGTCCTCAACAAGATATTGTGGAGACTAAAGACACTTCTGCTCGACTTCACCTCCTACAAATTCTCCCACATTATCATAAATTCGAACAGCAAAGAAGAATCCATGGCCAACAAAGGATGCCTTCTTCAGAAAGGAGAACTCGAATTAAATGAAGAAAGACCTCTCCAATTTTCTATTTCATAAAAAGACGGAAGTGGAATCCAATTTTTCTGTGTAAATAAGTGACAACATGTAATATACCATTGGTTGTTTTGGCCTTGGCCCAACCAAACCTATCTAAACAAGGGTTGCATGGCAACACAGTCCCTGCCGAGTTAATTGGGAAAAACATGTTGAACATCATAGATACATTTAACTGCAGATGTAATAAGGATGGCGAGGTAATTGGGAAACACATGTTAAACAACATCAATACATTTAAATGTATATTTAATAAGGATGGAGAAAATCAAAGAAACGTTTTTGAGATTAATTTTTTTTTTTTATATGACAAAAAGTTGAGATTGAGATTAAAAATTATTATGGTATGTATGGTCTTTACTACCATCCAGGTACTATATCTACAAAAGAATTAAAGCTTGATAGCCCAGTACTTTAGGTACTTGCAATAAAATGAAAGTTTGATTAATAATGATCAACATATATTAAAGTAAATCTATAATGTTCATTAAAAATGGCAAAGTTCCTGTCGAACTTGTTTGAAATTGGAAATATGGTGAAATGCAATTTAATTGAGGACTCTTAATAAGGTAGAAAAATTCCAATGTTGAGGTATGAGTACATTAGTATTCCAATGTTGTAGTATGACTACATTCAATTTTGTGAAATTGATAGAAAATTATAGTTGAAAACTAGAGTAGAACGTTGCCATTTGAATTTTAATTAATTTTGGTTGTTGAGGCATTTTCAACTTGTTACAAACCATCTTCAATGTGTTGCAAGGCTTACTCGGTGACGATAATTTTTTGTTGTTAGTAGAGAAAAAAAAAGGAAGAAATAAATTTCATTTTAAAATAATAGTGTGCGATTAGACGGTGTGATGCAACTTAATGGTAAAAATTCTAATGAAGTAGCATGAGTACATTCAATTTTGTCAATTTTAATTTGCTTGTGATGTTATTGGAACA
>ML779024.1:714731-737301 GCA_009831015.1 Picea engelmannii | reverse complement strand
TTCTATTTTTTTAATGTAAATTTAAAAACAAATTGTAAATAAATTTTCAAGTGATTATTTGGAGTTCAATTTTCGGTTGTTTATTTGTGTAAGGATCTGTTGTCAATGCCACAATTTCCATTCGGTCGTAAAGAGCTATAATTTCAATGTTTAGAAAAAAACATTTTGTTTTAGGTAGCTTCACTTTTTGATTTAGGTGTTAATTTTAATGTTTTTTTGAGCAACCATATGAGTTTTGAAGGTCATGTTTCAAAAATGTTGTAATTTTAATCCTGTTAGAAAAAATGGTGCTACCGGTAGCACCACTTTTTGATTTGGGGGTTGATTTTCATGTTTTTTTATGCAAAAATATGGCTTTTAAGGGCTAGAGTTTTCGTTTTGAGGTCATAATTCTCATTAAGTTGGTAATATTGTTTAAAGTGCATATACTCAAGATGAGAAAAAAAACTATGGTGAAGCATTCAACCACAATTTGAATTGTTTGGTTCTTAATGGGTTCCCTTGTTCATGACCTCATAATGCATGTTTATGAAATCACAAAGATGTCTGATGGGGTCACAAAGGAAAGAAGGAAAAATGATACCTTGTAACATCAAAAGGAATGGTTACAACCTCACATGGATTCTTTGTGGCTTCATAATATTTCCATAGAGTTTAGACCTTTGTGACCCTGCATGGAAATTGCAAGGTTTCCATATTTATGACCCACTTATAAACCTTGTGAAGTTGTAAAACTGTCATTGCAATCTAGTTACTTTGTTTTGTGAGGTTGCAAAGAAAACATTTTTTTGAGACTACAAGCTCACTTTTCAAGGTCGTAGCTCCACCTTTTAAGCTCACAATTTTCCCTTTTGACCTCACAACTCCACTCTGTGAGACAAGGCAACATGTTTTGGGCTACAATTATATTACAATATTTGTATGAAACATTCCAATGTGGGTAACTATTACATCATAGATTTTGTGCTATAGATATAATAAAGAGAGAGCAAAAGACCTTGGAAACTTTTATTGATCATTAGCTAAGTGAAGGAAGATATATGTGGGGTTTGTCACTATTGATTTGGGACATAATGTTTTGTCTTTGTGATCTCACCAATAGTTCTCAATGACCTTGAAAATTGTATATTCTTCTTTAGAATTACACTTGTAGGCTTGCAAATGACTTTTATTGGGTTGTAAATATGGGCCACACCTCAACTTTTGAATGATTGTATCTGATTTATTTACCATATCACAAAATTAATATGAAATGTAGTGACCACCATTGGACCTGCCTAACCTCATCCAATGGTCACTATGCATTTCCCAGATTTGATGGCCCTCATATTTTACTCCAGATCAACGGTTGACGTGACTTTGGGGCTTCAAACTTCAGGTAATATTACTTGTTGTTGGCTTCTTTTCTTCGGATTGGTCAGCGTCAGAGTTGATTGTTGCTAGGAAAACATGATCTGACGACTATCATTGATCTCAAAGTGCTCCTTAGATCCAACGACTTACTTTTACTTCAGAAATTTAGCTTTGGTTAAAATTCCTTCATGCAAATTTCCTTCGGTCTATATTATCCGAAGTGGTCAATGTTGGGTTGACGATGCGTACGTCATTTACATGATTGATGGTCCATGAATATTAGTAGTCAATCTAACATTCTATATTTAATATATATCTCATGATCTAAATCATTCCCAAATATTCAACAGACAACCACGATTCTCCTCTTCTTTATGCAAGTTTCCTCTATGATCTGACAGTCAAAATTTGTCCTCAAAACTACAATAGTAGACATAATTCCTTCTAAACCTTTTTTCTTTATACTTGGATTCCAAGTGAACCAATATCGTTGATCTGTTCCTTTGGTCAGTGATCAACGATTGTCATATCTCCCAACTGTAACATAGTTTCCTCACAGTTCTGAGGGTGTTCTCTAGTTGATCTGTTGGGATTTCAATCCCAATAAAACTCCCTTAAGGTACTCCTTTTCTTGAGCTTTCCTGCATGATGTGATCTCATGCAATATAATACACTACCTCTCATGAGATTTAAGTAGATTCATCTACACCTCGTGATATGTCTTTTGCGCAACTTACTATGTTATTTCTCCTTATCTTTTAAGATCTCAAAGACATAATGATAATACCATATTGATCTTCTTGACATCAATGCCAACATAATACCATGTTCAATCATTGATCATATTGTCCTTATTTGACATCAATGCCAACACCATAATTCCATGTCCAAAAACACTTTTGAAACCATGCATGCATGTGAAATCTTTCATACAACACAGGGAACATGTACTCCTAAGTGGAAAGATGATTCAATAGAGGTAAGAGTACCTATAAAATCTTATTGTCATCTGAGTGTGCTCCAGTAAAAGAAATGAAATGTATAACTTTTAAAGGTTGTAGCAAAAACATGAAAGGATTATTGTCAATAATGATTTTTCGATGAACATAATGGGAAAGACATCACAAATCCTTGACATGCTCTCAGTATTTTCTATTTCAATCAATAATGAATTTCCACTAAAGACTCAGTATTTGGATATAACTTGCAGTTGTAATGTTGAGTGCTCAAAGAAGATAAAGCCCAGTCCAGTTGTAATGCTCGGTGATTCAATTTCCCTTTCATTTACTTGGGCCCTCCTATGAGGGAATCAATCCCATTCCATCTCTGATACCATGTTGTTTGTCTTCACATGAGATGAGATATAATCAATATATTATTACAATGATGAGTGTTCCATATATGAAGAATATATGGTGACCATCCATGAAAGGATGCGTCCCTTGGAGAATCAATAACTTTATTATTATTATTATTATTATTATTATATTATTTAATAATCAATAATTATATTATTAATTAATAATCTAGGAGAATGTATTCATGATGTTGTCCAAACATCAACACTAACAACATGATTCTATTATGGTGGTGGTCGACAAGCTTACTAAAGCTACCCATTTTATTCCAATGAAGTCGGCGCACAAGACAACTAGCATTGTTGAGATATACATACAAGAAATTGATAAGTTGCATGGTATACCTAAGACAATTATGTCTCACAAAGAGTCCAAGTTCACCTTGAACTTTTGGAAGGGATATTCAAAGGATTTGGGACAAATATGAATTTTAGCACAACATATCACCCTGAGACAGATGGACAAATAGAGAGGGTAAATCTGGTGATTGAATATATGTTCAGGATGTATGTGATGGATAAACCATCAAAATTGGAAGACTAGTTTCACTTGGTAGAGTTTTCTTACAACAATGGGTATCAAGAATATTTGAAGATGAGCCCATTTGAGTCACTTTGTGGCAGAAAGTGCAGGATGCCATTGATTTGGGACAACCCAACAAACTGCACAGTAGTTGGGCCATATATGCTCCAGGAAATGGGAGAGAAAATGATAAAGATCAGACAAAATTTAAAATCTTCCTAGGATAGGAAGAAAAGTTGCACATATAAAGTCAAGACCCACAAAGAGTTTAATGTGGGGATCATGTATTCCTGAAAGTAAAAGCTAGGCATGGTTTTGTGAAGTTGGGAAAGTGTTCTAAGTTAGCAATGCACTATTATGGGCCATTTGGAATACTTGAAAGGATTGGTCATGTCGCATATATTCTTGCATTGCCTGCATCCTTGTGTATTCATAATTTTTCCATGTGTCATTGCTTAAGAATTATGTACTTGATGCTAATAATATTATTGATTGGAATGTGATTCAAGTGGAGCTCGAAGGTGGATTTCCAGTGCGGCCATTTTTCATATTGGATTAGAAAATCAAACAACTCTGAAATCGATCCATGGAGTAGGTAAATGTCCACTAGACTTGCTACGATCCTGAGGATGCAACTTGACAGCGCGAGGATGTTATGCGAGTATCCTCATCTGTTTGAAATTTTTTGAAATTATGTATGTACATGTGTACATGATGCATTGAGGACATTGCATAAATAAGGGGGAGGGGATTGTAGTGTCCTTGATCTAAACCCTTCGTAATTGTACATATAGGTTGTGAGTTGTTGGTACCAATTGCAAATATAAATATGCATATAGGTTGGTGAGAAGTTGGCTCCTGGTTTTGGTGTTGTGTGCACTTCAGTAGTGCGTGGATATTTGTCATGGTGTTGTGTGCACTTGGGTAAGTGCACACATTGCACAATGTTGTGCACACTTGGCTAAGTGCACGGTAATGGCTTGGAAGTGTGAAGAGATGAGTTATATATATATATGGATGTAATCTATTGAGGCCAGAGAGCATGTGTGAGTATGAGGTAGGTGAGTCGGGACACAAATAGGAAACTGAGCCTATCCATGTAAATATGCTCAGTTATTAATATAATATTGCATCATTGCACGTAATCAAACTCGGATGAAAAGAGATGGGGGGATAACTCCACCGAAAAAAGGGAAAAGGGGGTGAGACGTAAGTCTTGGGGAATATTTCATAATATTTCTCGAAAAGTGTAATGTTGGATAATTATTTTATCCCAAGTTCTCGAGGGTAGGGAATGAGTCACCAAGTGGCTTATGCTACTTCTGAAGGTGACAAGTGTCAAGTTGATGGCATGAAATATATATTGTTGGAATTAGTGTATTTTGGGGATTATTATCACATTATTATCCTTTATTCGAGGGAGGATTCATGTTTCATGCTCTCATGAGGAGAAGGGGGTCACACTGTATGGAAAATGTGATTATTACCTTATCTTCATAGAGAATATTGTAAGGAGTTTTAGTACTGTAACCAGTGTTTTGGATGTTGAGAAGGCAGGTTGTTAGGCCCATGAGCAATCTCTCTTGGTCAAAGATTGGTTGTTTAGGAAATGGGTTTTCACACCCGTGAGCATACTCTCCAAGGGAGAGTTTCGTTGGGAATTGTTTCCTAGTGTGTTGGGCATTAGATGCAGGGCTCAGAGAATTCCTATCTGTCTTGTTGTTGGTAACCCTGGAAGCAAAGTGAGGTAGATCAGATATTGGTGGGAATAGAAGGGGAACACATACTTGGGTGCGACAGGTGCATGGGGAATGAGAGACTATAGGTGTAACATCCTCGACCCTCCAAAGGCCGGGCAATGCTACCAACACTTATATAACATGCATTTAATTAAATTCAATACATTAACAAAGAGTAAGCACATAATTACTACTAGCATACATAATCCATGGCATTAACAATAATTCATATGCACAACAGTAAACATCATCACAACGGAATACATGATAATATTGCAAGCATCACAAACATGCATTTAAAAGCTGAATTTAAACACATGCATATACTTATCTTTGAAACTATATGTAATTCACCAACTGCGTGCAGACCTTCCACGAACCTCCCAGCCTTAGACCGTGTTGCTCATCACTCTCAGTAGTAGGTCACCCCCGAGCTGGGACTAAGCTCCATCGACAAGGAATCTTAGGCTAGGCAAGGTCAAAGGGAAGACACCCAGTTACAGAGGAAGGATTTTCTCCCATGAGTCACTTATGCCCACTGCTCATAGACTCTCATTCTCCACATGCTTGTCCCACCCCAGGAGTATACACCTTCACTGTCACCAAGATAGTCCTTTGGATGCTAACCTCCCTTGCCTTGGGCTTCAGTAACAGACTGGACCAGAAGTCTCAGAGTTTTGTAGCAGCTACAAGACCCCTTCTAGGAGTTCTTACATCCTCAGCACAATCTCTCACCTGGAGAGAGTTTCTCACAGGTTTGGAAACCTATTCTTGTGACCAATTCCAGCATAGTGAGGACACAACAACAAGGCTCAACAACGCACAGTCAATGGCAAAAACCTCACATGGTCAAGACTACACTGCCACAACAACCCACTGGGATAACACAACACGACCCAGAAAAATTTGGTTTTCTCAATCATGTAACACGTAACAGACTGACGATTATGGTTTCGGGATTACGTAAGGGTGCACAGAGATCTCATGCACATGCTTGAACTATCTAGGTAAGGGATCTGAAAACAACACCAGATAAAGGTTGATCATGGACAGTCACGAGCTCAGACAGAGGATGGAAAATTGGAAGTTCAAACCCCCCAGAATCAGGTGATGGTTGACCGAATGCAGACCCCCAACATGGCTTATTCCTATGGTTTTAACTACATGCGAATAGGTTGACACATGTCTCCCATGAAGCTGCATGCGCTCCATCAACATGCATTCCTCTCCAGGAACTTAGGACAAAACATATACATTTACACAGTACATTGGAATAATAAAAAATTATTATTCCCAAGGGCTTAAGCCCCCAAGCTTAGCCCCTCTTTATTACCTTTCAGCCCCCTCTCCCTTACCCGGGTTTTTTTGAATCTTAGTCCCCCATCACTCATTCATCATGGTCGGTCCACACATAGAGATGTTTACCTTATATTAATAATGTGCATAATTACATGTACAAAATCAGGCTCCTGGTCTTTAACACTTAGGCTCTCTGGCCTAATAAAACATAATCCTATCAACTTATCAATACTCAACTCACGAGCCTAAAAAACATGATTTACAAAACATGATTACACCAGGGCTCGTCCTTTGGGATATTACAATCCCCTCCCCTTATTTTTGCACTGTCCTCAGTGAAAATTTCACACAACATCTGCGAGATTTTCAAAATCTTCAAAAATATGTGGGTATTCTACCCGTATAGCATCCTCATGCTCCCATGTCACGTCCTCAGGACCATACCAGGTCCACTGGACCTTTACAAGCCCTATAGCTCGATTCTGGAGTTGTTTGCTTTTCATGTCCAATATTGGCACTGGATGCACTTGCAGGACACCTTCTTGCTCCACCTGAATCACATTCCAATCGATAACATGATTAGAATCAAGTATATACTTCTTAAGCAATGAAACATGAAATGCATTATGTATAGTCATGGATGCAGGTAATGCAATCATATATGCAATTGGCTCAATCCTTCCTAGGATTTCAAATGGCCCACAAGATATGGCTGCCAACTTGGCACAGTTTCCCAGCCTTAGGGAACTTATGTTAGCTTTCACTTTCAGGAAAACATGGTCACCCACTTTAAACTCCCTGTGGGTTCTGTTTTTATCAGCATAAATTTTCTGCCTGTCTTGGGCATCTTTCAAATTCTGTTTAATTTTTAGCATTTGCTCTTCCATTTCCTTGAGCAACTCTAGCCCAACTACTGCTCTATCAGCTGGATTATCCCAGCTTACTGAAGTATTTCACTTTCTACCATAAAGTGCTTCAAATGGGGTCATCTTCAATGATGTTTGATACCCATTGTTGTAGGAAAATTCTACCAAGTGCATGTAGTCTTCCCATTTCGATGGTTTGTCCATCACATACATTCTCAGTATGTCTTCTATCACTCGATTCAAATGCTCTGTAGAAATTTGAGGTAAAATTAGGGTCTCTGTCACACACAATTGTCTTGGGAATTTTGTGCAATCGTGCCACTTCCTTCATAAAAATATCAGCAACATATGTTGCCTTATGAGTAGTCTTTAGTGGAATAAAATGGGAAACTTTTGTAAGCTTGTCCATTGCCACCATGATTGAGTCATGTTGCTTTCATGTTTTGGGTAATCCCATGATGAAATCCATTATCACCACTTCCCATTTCCACTCAAGAATGGGTAATGGCTGCAGCAACCCTGCTGGGTGCATGTGTTCAGCTTTAAACTTCTAGCACTCCATATATCTGGCGATGTATTCAACAATATCTTTCTTCATACCTGGCCCAAAAAAATGGCTATTCACTGCTGCCAAAGTTTTCTGATATGCAGGGTGTCGTGCATAAGGGACATTATGCATTTCATGCAAAATTATAGGTTTTAAGTCCTGGACATTAGGTACGTAAATTCTGTTCTTGTACAGAATTATTCCATCAACCCCTAGTTTATAAATCTTCACTTTTTGTGGCATATTACCTTGTTGTAGTTTTGCTACCAAATCTATATACTGCAAATATGTATTTGCAGCTCCTGCCCTTTATATCAGTTTGGTACATCCTAATGGTTGTAGCATGTAAGTTGTGCACCTTTCTGTTGAGTGCATCAACCACCTTGTTTTCCTTCCCTTTGATATGCTTGATATCCAAGCCGTATTCACATAGAAAATTCAGCCACATACTCTGCCTAGATTTTAGGGTGGGCTGGTCAAACAAGTATTTCAGACCGTTTTGGTCTATTCTCAATTCAAATATCCTCCCCATGAGGTAATGTCTCCATTTCCTCAGAGCGTGAACGATTGTTTCCAACTCCAAATCGTGAGTGGAATAATTCTTTTCGTTCTCTTTCAGCTTCCTGGACTCATAACAGATTATGAATCCATTCTGACTGAGGACTCCTCCCAGTCCTTCTTTGCATGCATCAGTGCATACCACGAAATATTCATTTGGGTCTGTGATCCTTAGGATTGGAGCACTAATTAACAATTTCTTCAATTGTTGAAAGCTTCTCTCACAATCCTTTGTCCATAGAAACTTATTCTCCTTCCTTTGCAAAGAAGTGATAGGGTGAGCTATCCTCGAGAACCCCACGATAAACCTTTTGTAATAGCCCGCTAGACCCATAAAGGATCTAACTTACTCCAAATTCCTTGGCGCTGACCATTCTCTGATGGCCTCAACCTTCTCAAGATCCACGACAATCCCTTCTTCTGAAATGATATGCCCCAAGTAATGGATTTGTTCCTGATAAAATGAGCATTTTCTCAATTTGGCATACAACTAGTGCTTTCTTATCACTTGTAGCACCATCCTCAAGTGTTGTTCATGCTCTTCCTCTGAATTGGAATACACCAGAATGCCATCCAGGAAGACTATGACAAACTTGTCTAGATAGTCCCTGAACACACCATTCATCAAGCACATAAAAACAACAGGTGCGTTCAACAGTCCAAACGATACCACTGTGAACTTGTAATGACCATACCTTGTTCTAAAGGAGGTCTTGCTAATGTATCCATCCTTTATTATTACCCGGTGATATCCCAATATGAGATCTATCTTTGAAAATATCTTCGCATCCTTCAACTAATCGAAGAGGTCATCAATCCTCGACAGAGGGTACTTGTTCTTAACAATTACTTTGTTTAACTATCTGAAATCAATATACAGCCTCAACATCCCATCCTTCTTCAAGTTCACGAAAAGGATCGGGGCACCCCAAGGTGACACTCTTGGGCGAATGTACCCCTTCCTCAGAAGCTCTTCAAGCTGCAACTGAAGTCTTTCAGCTATGGTGTGCTCATTCTATAAGGAGCTTTCAACACTGGAGCTACTCCATGCATCAAATTTACAGAGAAATCGATATCTCTCTTTGGAGGTAGTCCGAGAACCTCCTGAAATACATCTTCAAACTCTTTTAGTACCGTGTGGTCTCCAATATTTGAGACCTCATCCTTAGATGCTTCCTCCATATGGGCTGCAAACAACTGACAACCTTTCCTGTAGCATTCCTTCATCTGTAATGCTGAAATTTCTCTGACAACAACAACTCTGGGAATTCCTTGGATTTTTTTTCGATTCCCCTCCTCATCCAGGAAAGTAAATGCCTTGTTACGAAATTCCAAGAGGGCATGGTGTTGTTCCAACCAGTCCATCCCAATTAAGCAGTCATAATAGCCTAAAGGCATAATATTCAATTCAACCTTCGTGCTCAATCCTTTCATGTCCACAGGACAGGACTTAACCAACTCAGTGACTTTCCTCTTGGTTCATGTAGCCAAATGCACTAACCAATACTTTTCATGTTTGCTTCTTGATAAATGCAAATCTTCCACCACTCTAGAATCTATATAACTTATGGATAGCCCCTGAATCAATTAAAATAGTAAGTGGTCGGTTGTTAATCATACCTTACACTTCAATCATGTGCGATTGAAATTCAACTTGCTTATTGTCCAGGGCTGCGTAGATCCTTGGCATTCTACTAACCATGTCCTCCGCTATTTTATCTTGTTGAACATTATGGACAACTCTCACTTTATCATTTCTGTGGGGGAAATCTATGTACCTATGGTTTCCTTTACAACCCCAACACTCCATAGGTGTTTGCCTTAGAAATTGACCACCCACTTCAGCCTTTCTGGGCTCTCTAAAAGATGGTTGTCCATGAGGACTGTTTCTGAAAAAGGGAGGCTTTTTTCCCTTCTGCCTCTGTTCCTTATTGAACTTGTTCTTGTCTTCCCAAGCCTTCTGGAAGGTAGGATTTTCTCTCTGTTGTTCATATAAACATTTCACTCTTCTTATTGTTTCTTCCATAGACTTAGGGTCATCATATTGAATCTTGTCACCAATAGAAGGTGGTAATCCACTTAGATACCTCTGAATCTTGACAATCTCCTCCTTGATGAACATAACATACTTCAGCAGTTCCAAAATGCTTCGCTCATATTCATCAATGGTCATGTTGCCCAGTTTGAGTTCAAATAACTCTTTCATATTTTTGTCATAATATCTTTTAGTCAAATATTTCTTCTTGAAATACCTCTTGAATTCCTTTCAAGTGATATCTTTCTCTCTAATGTGTTTCACCTGCACAAGTTGATCCCACTACATGGATGCTTTTCCTTTCAACTGATACATCGCAATTCTTCCTTCGGCATGAGAGGAATAATTCTATAATTGGAAGTACTTCCTCATGCCTAGCAGCCATGTCTCGACATCTTCTTCCTTCTGGTGTTCTCCATCAAACGTGGGAGGCTTAATATTATTCATTTATCCTTTTAGTTCATCCACTCCAGACCTCTTATGATTTCTGGTAGGAGATGGGTTTGAAATACCGTGTGTTTCTTTACTGGAATTCTTTGGGGAGCGACGACGACGTCCGCTAACACTCCTCGATCTTCTTTTCCTCTCAGAGGTCCTGTGACTCCCTGTTTTGCTTGTGTCACTCTCCTTTTCCAATTTCTTTTTGATCCTACCCAAGCTCCACAACAACTTCAAGTTGAATTCACCCTATTTATCCTGAGTTTTCTTGAGCCTTATCCTATCAGCTTGACGAGCCTGGGCATCTTTCTGCAATCTTTCAATGATTTTCATCATATTCCCTTCCCTATCCATCTCCTTTCCGTGCCCATTGGCTCCCAAGTTGAAATCCATTCATTTTCTTTCATTCTCTGAACTGGAGGCAATTTGTGCCTCTTCCATTTCTTTTCACTCGGCGGCAACTCTGACCAGTTCTGACCCTCGTCAACTTTTGCAATCACAACATTCAGACAACCAAAATTTGTCAGGCCATATTTCCTTAAAAAATTCCACACATTCAAAACCAATCCGATTCTAAGAAAACGTTTCAACTTCATGAATACTTTGAGCTCTGCTCGGCTCTGTAACTTTCGGGCGATAGCCCCCCCTTTCTTATTCCCCAGCCCATGCAATCATGGGTTGTGACCAAATGCTAGAACACTATCTCTCAAGTTTTGGTTACCGAAATCATGACATTGGGTGGATCAACAGTCCACGTGTACACGACATCCAATGGTTGGAACCCATTGTGGTCCTTCCTTCATCGAAGTTTCAGGACTTCGGGGTATTGGGACTTCAAACCTCGGAGGTTCCCACACTTGTTTCCTCCAAATCTTCCGACATCCAAAATTCCGATTTACTTTATCCCCTTCAGGCCCACGTCACACAGTTTTTTCCAATAACCATGATGGCATGTGTCCCACTTAGGAGGTTCCACGTCACCTTCGGCGACGTCATCGGGTCCTACCACGTTCACTTTTCTTTTCGAGAGTTTAGGTTTCAAGAGTGTGTGCGTCCGCACATCTCTCTTTTTCTGATAGCTGAAATTGTGAAATCACGATCTACTCCTTCGCTTTATCCTATGACCCATATCTTTCCTTGTGATCTATGACGTAGATATTTTCGGCACTTCAGAGTTTTGGGCATCGGGAGTTCATGCATCAACACATATCTCTTTTCCCGATAGTCAAATCCCCGAAAAGTTTCGAGGATAACTCTCCTGCACCTTCTCCAGATCTGATGGTCGTGAGGGATCTCCTTTCCTCCTGACCAAATCCAATGGCTCCAACACGTTGTGCTTTGTGCTCTCTCTCTCTCTCTCTGTGGCCAAATACCACACGGACTGTAGTTTTGTAACACGGCTAAGCAACCCCTTGTCACTCAGAAATAATCTAAGGTTCGAAATTAGTCCCTCCATACAAAATTTCTACCTGAAACCTCGGGTCCAATGGCCCCTTATCTGGCCCATCCTGGCTCAGCATTGAAAACCTTGGCTCTGATACCAAATGTAACATCCTCGGCCCTCCAAAGGCCGGGCAATGCTACCAACACTTATATAACATGCATTTAATTAAATTCAATACATTAACACAGAGTAAGCACATAATTACTACTAGCATACATAATCCATGGAATTAACAATAATTCATATGCACAAAAGTCAACGTCATCACAACATAATACATGATAATATTGCAAGCATCAAAAACATGCATTTAAAAGATAAATTTAAACACATGCATA
This sequence comes from Picea engelmannii, assembly GCA_009831015.1. Classification (NCBI taxonomy): domain Eukaryota; kingdom Viridiplantae; phylum Streptophyta; class Pinopsida; order Pinales; family Pinaceae; genus Picea; species Picea engelmannii. Next base: position 724,804 of record ML779024.1, on the reverse strand, counting down.
TACTTATCTTTGAAACTAGATGTAATTCACCAATTGCTTGCAGACCTTCCACAAACCTCCCAGCCTTAGACCATGCTACTCATCACTCTCAGTATTAGTTCACCCTCGAGCTGGGTATAATCTCCACTGGCAGGGAATCCTAGGCTAGGAAAGGTCAACGGGAAGACACCCAGTTACAGAGGAAGGATTTTCTCCCAGGAGTCACTTATGCTCACTGCTCACAGAATCTCATTCCCCACATGCTTGTCCCACCCTAGGAGTATACACCTTCACTGTCACCAAGATAGTCCTTCGGCTGCTAATCTCCCTTACCTTAGGCTTCAGCAATAGACCAGACCAAAAGTACCAGAGTTTTGTAGCAGCTACAGGACCCCTTCCAGCAGTTCTTACTTAGCACAATCTCTCAACTGGAGAGAGTTTCTCACAGGTTTGGCAACCTGTTCTTGTGACCAATTCCAGCACAGTGAGGACAAAATAGCAAGGCTCAACAATGCACAGTCAATGGTAGCAACCTCACATGATTAGGACTACGCTGCCACAACTGCCCACTAGGATAGCACAATAAGACCAAGACAAATTCGGGTTTCTCAATCATGCAACACGTAACGGAATCATGGTTATGGTTTCGAGATTGCGTAAGGGTGCATAAATATCTCACACACAGGCTTGAACTATCTAGGTAAGGGATCTGAAAACAACACCAGACAGAGGTCAATCAAGGACAGTCACGAATTCAGACGGAGGATGGAAAATTGGAAGGTCGAACCCCCCAGACTCAGGTGATGGATGGTTGAATGCAAACCCCCAACATGGCTTCTTCCTATGGTTTTAACTGCATGCGCTTGGGTCGACACATGTTGCCCATGAAGCTGTATGCGCTCCATCAGCATGCATTCCTCTCTAGGAACTTAGGACAAAACATATACATTTACACAGTACTTTGGAATAATAATAAATTATTATTCCCAAGTGCTTAAGCCCCCAATATTAGCCCCTATTTCTTACCTTTCAGCCCCCTCTCCCTTACCCAGGCTTTGTGGAATCTTATTCCCCCATCACTCATTCACCGTGGTCGGTCCACACGTAGAGATGTTTACCTTTTATTAATAATGTGCATAATTACATGTACAAAATCAGGCTCCTAGCCTTTAACACTTAGGCTCTCTGACCTAATAAACACATAAGCCTATCATCTTATCAATACTCGGCTCACCAGCCTACAAAAAATGATTATAACAGGGCTCGTCCTTTGGCATATTATAGTAGGCTAGTTGGAGTAGTGGGCAGTTAGGATAGAGAAATTATTTGGAGTATCGAACCTTAGCTTGTCGCTAGGAAACCCTTTACCCTGTTGGATTTCAAGCCTCCGCTTGGGGGTTACCTGTTGCTGAAATATTATGAGAAACAAAGTCTATGGCTGGGAGGCATGTCTGAGTCATGCTTGTGGTTGGTAACATTTTCGAAAGATAAGTGTCTTTAAGTACTTGTCTTGTTTATTGTGTGCTTATTTATCTATGTTTGACATGGGTTAATTCTTGTATGTTATCACATATAAGTAATTTTTGTTATTTTGATAATAATGCTTGCACATGTAAGGTGGTGTTGTCATTCAATATTGTAGTCACGCATATGTGTGACAATTACTGTTAGTTTTTTGTTATGTTATAATTTGACATTGGTTATGAGTCCCTGAGGAAAGAATGTAAAGGTTGGGTGCACAAGGAAGAATCCTATGTGCATCAAGAGGCTGGAATTCATGTGTGTGTATAGGGAATTAGATTTCGTGCGCAAGGAAATCAAAATTGGCGTATAATGCCAGAGTGTTTGTGCACAAGTTTGTATTGTGTGATCAATATGCTAGTGCACACAATTATATGAGTTACTCTTTCTTATTAAAGTCATGTTAAAAGGAGAAAGTTGCTTCCACGGTTATAAGTTGTGTGGTGTGACTCAAGCTTGGGATGAGTGCATTACTTCTAGTTAAACTACACAGACACATGTTAGAGTAGAATCTCTGCAGTATATTATGGAATAGTATTGTTTACTAATAACATGGATGATGCTACATTTTGGTTACTGAGCATGTGATTAATGCTGGTAATGGGAAATGTTATGGGTTGGGTGACATGGCCCAACCTAGGTGGTTGGGCACGTTACACTAGCGGTAGGGAAACCCATCATCATGGTGTCATCGACAAACTAGTTGTGAGAGAATGTCGGTTGGATACCATGTAGGGGAAGACCATGAAGAGAGTCGTCATTGATTGAGGCTTGGATGTAAAGGCTTAATCCTTCTGGCATTATTACAAAAAGGAACAGGGAGTCCTTGTCATATTCGTCTTGTCGAAGAAAAGGTTCTTGAGGGGACACCATTTACGAGAATAAAGACGAAGGATGAGGAAGTTAGGTTCAGGACCCAATCAATCCAATCATGGCTTAAGCTGAAAGAAGCAAGGGTGGAGCGCATATATTGCCATTTAAGCTTGTCAAAATCCTTTGAAAGATAAAGCTTGATAATCATTTTGGGGGTTTTGGTGGTTTTTAAGAAATGAATGACTTTGTGTAAAAGAATGATACTATCGGGTATCTTCCTCCCTTCGACATATCTTGTTTTTTCTTTTGAAATGATAAAAGGAAGAATGGGTTTGATATAAAGAGACATTACCTTAGTGATGATCTTGTAGATGATGTTGCAAAGAGCGATGGGATGATATTGCTTTGGATTGTTTTCCTCCACTTCTTTTCGTATCAAAGTAAGGAAAGTTTCATTGAGAGTTGGTAGGACGCCTCTAGTGACATGTGAATTCTCTACCAATTGTCAAACTTCTTCCCTGAGCATAGGCTAGCAATGATGAAAAAATTATGTTTTGAAGTCGTCCATCCCTGGAGATTTTATCGTTGGAATTCCCTTCATATCTTGATCCACCTCTTCAATGGTTATTGGTCGCAACAAGGCTTAATTTTTCTCCACTGTGATTTGGGAAGGGATGTGTCGAGTGATTTTGTGAATCTCTTGAGAGCGGTTTGGGTAGGGTTCTTTGAGGAGGTTCTTGAAGTGATTGACCAACACTTTCTCCATTCCTTCATGATCTATGATGTTCGCCCCCTGATCATTTTGGATCTTGGTGATTTTGATGGTGTGTATTATTTGGATCATATATCTATGGAAGAATTTTGTATTATTTTCCCATTCTTTTTTCCATTGTATTATGGACTTTTGGTGCTAGAGAAATTTCTCCCAGGAATATCTTTCCTTCAATTTTTGTTTTAGGTTTTTTTCTTCTGTAAGAAGGGATTCCACGTTACCTTGAATGATGAGTTGGTTTTGTATTTCTTTCATTTGTTTCTCCATATTTTTTTTGGCTTGAAATATATTTCCAAATAGTATTTTATTCCATTCTTTGATTCTCTATTTGAAGTTTTTGAGCTTCTATTGAAACTTGTACATGAGTGTTCCATGCGAGATAACATCTTATGCCCACCATGATTGGACATTATTTTGGAAATATGGATGAGATAACCAAAATTTCTCAAAATGGAAGGGATATATGTGTGGTGAACCTGAGTCCTTTGTCCATAGTTGAATCGACTAGTGGTCTGAACCCGAGCGAGGAAGAATACTTTCTTCTAATAATGGATCATCCATCATTATAGATTTAGAGATCATAAACCTATCAAGCTTGTAGGAAACCTAGTTTGAGCCAGATCTTTTGTTGGATGATGTGAAGACAACATTTATTATTTGCAAATATACCATGTGAAGGTCTTCATTTGTCTTATAAAAATCCACGTTGTCCTTATCTAATCTACAGATTCCCCAAATTTTTCTTCCAAGGATACTATAATGTTGAAATATCCTCCGAGGATCCATTGTTGATTTCCCACAATGTTATTAAGATTTCACGAGCCTTTGAGAAAAGTGTACTTGTCCTTGGTTGATTGAGGTCCATATACATTTGTTATGAATCCTTGTTTTTCAGATCCTATGGCTTGGTATTGCACTGTGATGGACTAGTTGGTGGAGAGAAAATTGTCCATTATTGTTTTCCCAGGGTTCTAAAGGATTGAAAAGCCACCTGCCACTCCATTGGAATCATTGCAAATATAGTTACTCAATCTTCAACATCTGTAGAGGGTATGTTTAACTATTTTTTGACTACATTTTTTCTCCTAAAGGAGTAAAATATCATGATTTTCTGCCAGAATATTGTTTCAAAGAACCTACTGCTTGGTTATTCCATTGAGATCCCTTACATTCCAAGATATAATATTCATGAAGATGGTGGAGGGGAGGGGGAAGCTCTTTGTGAGATTATTCATGAGGATGGTGGAGAGGAAGGGGGGAGGGGGAAGCTCTCGGTTATATTTTTCATTTGACCAGAATTGATCATAAAGGAGCCTACCTCTTTAATGACCTATTGTGTATATTTTCTTCCTACCCATTATAGCTTTCTTAATTGACAATCTTTATATGTTTTTTATTTCATAAAAGTTATTATTTAAAAAAATATATATAGTGACTCAATAGTCACCTTAATTTTCAAATGGATATCATTTTTGTTTATCCTATAAATGCATTCCTCAACATACTCGTTTCGTATCATTTAACTTCTTTTCATATCAAAATATTTTTGGATTGTCCACTACAAACATTGGACATTTCAAAACCTCCTACATAGTTCATTTCCATAAAGCTCCACAACAATTATAATTAATTGTGGAAACATATACTCTCAAATTAACTTCAAATAAAAAATGATATCTTACAATCATTCAAATTATATTTGATATAAATTCCAAAATAAAATCAAATTTTACTTAATTGAAAGTATAGTCAAATTCATTATTAAATTCATTGTAACTGTATTTTATTTTTATTTTTTTGTTAATAAAAAGTATTGTATTACCTTGCGTTAGCAAAAATTACACATGTCTGAGTATACACTAGACAATGCCACATGTTCTGCCACAGTATTGGAAACCAGAACGCGTGGAAACTATTGTTCAAAAACCTTAAAGAGACATATGTCAAAAACATGGGGGCTTGCCACATGCGTGGAAACCAGAATAGGTGATGGACTGAGTGCCTCGACTAGCTAGTGAACCAGAACCAGAGTTTTTGAAGCACAAAAGACTTAACACTAAGACCATAGAAAATACATGTAAGGAGGACTAGACATGAGGCGAACCTGGGCGCCCGTCCCAACGAATTCGGAAGGCGAAAGGCTGACAACAAGTTGGGCATCAAATTTTTATAGGCTCTCATGATAGGGAGTCGTACAGGACGTCCAAGGGCTTGTTGAGGGTGCACTGGTTGCATAGTTTCTCTGCCAAATCCTTGCACATCTCAAAGATCAATACCAAGTGGTCTTCCGTGATCCTGCAAGAGTTAGGAGCCGAGTGAGCATGCTCTTCAACATTGTATTCATTCCAACATTCGTCCCAGTTTATTCTAGGGTCCTCTTCCATAGTAGTAGCGGCAAAATCCTTAGCAACGACAACATCCGTAGTAGGGTCCTCTTCCATAGTAGCAACACAATTCTTACCAAAGTGCTCCTCCCGACGAGTGATTTCCTCTTCCATGATGAAACTTGTCTCGACCGGCTCTTGGAAAATCAAAGGGGTGGTAGTGCAAGTGGTCGGTTGTTGTTCCAAGGTTTTCTTCGGTAAATATGGCAGAATTTCCTCCTATTTGGGAGGAATTGCCTCTTCCACTGGACAGCCTCCGTGGAGACCCTCTGTGTTTGATGGATAGGGCTTTGGTTGAGCCGCCTCATGCCAATTCTGATCAGTGGAGGGTGAGTGGTCTGAATTACCGCTTGGTATGAGAGTGAGAGAGGCGAGTTCCATGCATTTGTGCCTATAGAACTGGCTGTAATAGGTTTCCCCTCACTAAGACTTATCTCTCTCGTGAGGCATGGCTAAGTAGAGCACATGGAAAATGGAATCAACAATGGTGCGAGCCAGAGACGGAGGATGGAAGTCCAAGGCACGAAGCAAAGCAAGCAGAATTAGACAGTGAACTACAACCAAATGCCCAAGATAAAACCCCCCACGGGACGATAAGAGTAGGAGGATGGAGGATTTGATGGCTCTGGTAGCCATAAGTGTTGGAGTAATAGTCATTCGATGTATTGTACTTGTGTCAAGGAGCCGAACCCAAGTCTCCATTAAGACCCAACGGACTAAGCCTTGGCATAAATGAATGCTAGGCATCACAACTAGATAGGAGAGGAGGGTGATGGTGAGGGGCCTTAACTACCCTCGTATCCACCCCAGTTGTTGACAAGTGCGCTCCATGTGTCACCCCATCCAAGAATTGTAAGCTTAAATTTTAATTATATATAATATATTAATTTTATATAATTTTATTAAATAAATTTTTTATTCAATTTCATGAAAAAAAAATTATTTCATTGTTTCATTTAATTTCAATATATTTATTTCATTTAATTTCATCAAATAAAAAAATCATAAACCAACATATTAAATAAAATAAAATAAAAGTTAGGAAGTTAGAATTTTTACTTTACCAATGGTGATTTGATTTTGATTAATTCATTAATTAAAATATTGTTTTTATTTTTTTAAACCTTCTAATATTTTTTGACATTTTTCCTATAAGTACCTTCTTGTGTTCTACTCGTTCAACCTTTTCAGGTCAACAATCCATGGATTGAAGTTTCAAGGTATTTATTCCTTCCTGCATGAACAAAACTGTAACTGCATACAGGAACGGAAAGGTAAGCAATAATACTGGGAATCACTGTTAATATGATATTGCATTGCAATGCTAAGAAAGGTGCTACGAGAATAAATTTGATTTTGTGTGGAATTGTTGTGCAGATGAGCAACACTTCTGCTTGCTCTCCCTGCGCTGGTTACAAGATCCGGAGAAATAAATGTTCAGAGAAATGTGTGCTCGCGTCTTATTTCCCTCGGGAACGACCTCAAAAGTTCCTCTTGGTACACAAAGTGTTCGAAAATCATGACGTCATCAAATTACTACAAATTTGTTACAGGAAAACATTGCATATTTGAAATGCCAAAATATTGTTTGGACTAATATATAAACCCTAAAGTTGAACTAATCTCCCTGCTAGTTCCAACTTCCAGCTTGTGAACTCAATTCATTTTGTTCTTCTATTGCTTCCAGCTTTAGAATTGATCGTAGAAATTATTTGTGATGGGGTTGTTGATGGTGTGATCTTTAAATAGGATCTTTTGGCCGAGAAGAGAAGTGATGCAGTAACAAGCATGGTATTGTCCATGGCTATGTAGGAGTAATCAAAGATCTTCACAATAAAATCTAGCAGAGTTGCAATTGCAACAGAAATACATATTTTTAAAATATGTATTTTTAATATGTAATTTTGAAACTCAAAAGAGGATTTGAAATTTTAATTTTTCATTAATTTCATAACTTATTGAGCTAAATTAATTAATTTTTATATCAAATAATTAAATTTATAATAATACATAACAAAATACATGTAATTTGTATTTAATTTTTTCAATAAATTTTTGAAAAAATAAAATCATTTTAACATAATAGATTTAGATTTATATAATTGAACCTTCCATAAACATGTAAGTAGTTCAATTTGTAACAAATTTTGAAAAAGAAACATGCAATATGGTAAGAACTCGGTATAAAATTTCGAAATTAAAAAAATAATGTGTTCTTAATCTGCTTACCTAATTTAATATGTTTTTTACTCATAGTTTAAAATTTTGGAATGTTTTCAGTTTGATGCTCTAATGCCTACGTTGTTAACTAATAACTCATTTTAATAATATTTTTGGGAATTGTGATTTATAAAGATATTTTGTATTTCTCAAATTTAACATAATGTATGGGATATTTTCTTTATAAGTGTTTAATCTTTGGATCTAATGAAGATAAAGATAGAGTGTTAGAATTCATTTTTGATGTTTGATAAGGCCAAGTTGATTGAATAAGGGGAATCAATTAAAAGAAGAACGATGTATAAGAGGGATTTACTAAGTTTGTTGAATTCATATAGTTAATGAGCATGTGTATATTGACTAGAGGAGATACCAAGATTGGCTGATTGAATTCCACGTGTATGTTGACTATAGGAGATATGAGGATTGGTTGATTGAATTGACATAGACTGACTATAGATTAGGAGTGTTGTGTTAATTAAAAATAAGTGTTATTAGGATGTTTGTCTATGTGGAATTCATGGATTAGTAGCTTACTTACTAGACAAATGGCATCCATTAGAAAACAAATTCAAATTATTTGTAATTAAAAAGAAAAAAGGTTAATGGTTAATAACTTATTATTGGAGATGACCTATAAGAAGGCGGGGTTAATAACTTACTATTGGAGATGACCTATACGAAAATTCAAACTATTTGTAATTAAAAAGAAAAAAAGTTAATGGTTAATAACTTATTATTGGAGGTTAATGGTTAATAACTTATTATTGAAGATGACCTATAAGAAGGCGGGGTTAATAACTTACTATTGGAGATGACCTATACGAAGGTGGGTTAGGACGAAATTAAGGCGAGTCAATTATAGTATTCATTGGGAAATTCGATTGAGAGATCAGTGCCAATAAAGAGGTTTGTTGAAAAGAAGAAGAGAAGAAGGATTTTCCTGGAGGAAACGAAGGCTTTTGCTATAATAACCAAGAGTGAAAAGAATCATAAACAACCCTATTTATATGGGATTTTAGGCTTCATGCAAGTTACATACATAGACATTAACTGATTATCATACCTTAATTATCAATTGATTATCAATTTTTTTCATAAGAGAAAAAGGTTTTCTTCAATATAAAAATACTAAATTTTACCATACGATGAATATTTTGTGTGATCGTTTATTTCTTTGTTTGATTGTTTTTTAATAAAGAATGAAATGTAAGACACAATATTCACAGGACATATTCGATTAGTTTTAACTATATTTTTGACTTACCCAATAGAAAATAGATTAATATTCGATTAGTGTGTAATTATATTTTTGATTTACCCAATAGAAAATAGATTAATATTCGATTAGTTTGTAACTATATTTTTGACTTACCCAATAGAAAATAGATTAGTTAGGTATTGAAGCATAGTTCTTATTTATTGAGAAATGTAGAGCTCGCTAACATTATCCTCCAACACAGGATATGAGTAAGGTTCTTAGACCAATTTTTGTACCATGACACTTCAAGAGATTGAATACATGTTTATGCGGGTTTCAGTGTGATTACAGGCCTAACTCAATGGGGACATCGAATGAGGCCCTAAACAAGATTTTGGTTAGGAATTCAACCCCGAGCAAACAACGACACTCATCCACTTGAACTAACCCACTAAGCTATTAATAAAAATAACACTAGCATAAATATATATTAATTTGATATCTATAGTATTTATAAACTTGTTTTTTAGTGTTTTATTTCTTAGATATTTAACAAATATATAGATTTGATACATATATAGTATATGTCTTATAAGAGCATTAATTAATAAATGTATAAATTTATTTTTTTATGGTTAAAATTCTTTCTCAAAGTATAATTAGAAATAGTTGTAGTTTATTGTATAGTTGTCATATAAGTTATCAATGAGTTTTCCTTTTGTATAAGTCTAGTAGATGTGTTGTAATGAACCTTGAAGTCAATTTGTATTAAAAAATATTATTGGAATTTTTAATAATAAAAATAATATTAACATAAATATATTTTAATTTTAGATCTTTAGTAGTATTTATAGATTTGTTTTTGAGTGTTTTATTTTTTAGCAGTTGAATAAATATGTGGATATGATGCATATATATTTATAAGAGTATTAATTAATAAGTGTACAAATATAAAAAAAATTGGTTAAATTTTTTTCTCAAATTTGATAAGGATTTTGTGTAAAGTTATAGTTCCATGTGATTAATGGGATTTCTCAACATGAAACTTTGATTTTAGTGGTTTTGACTCATTTTAAAATGATCTAAATAGTTCAAATTTTAAAAAATGAATTGATGAAGATTAAATTTTATTTTACTAAAAGAAAAAAATAAACTCACAAGAGAACTTAAAATTATACATTTA
>ML779024.1:704266-714599 GCA_009831015.1 Picea engelmannii | reverse complement strand
TATATATATATATATATATATATATATATATATATATATATATATATATATATATATATATATATATATATAATTTGTGTTTTTTACATTGTTCCATGAGGTGGACAGTGGAGTCAAGTTGTTGCAGATATTTTTTTTTTGGGTGACTTCATAGTGCACAACAAGGTGAGGGAAAAGCTTGAATTTATATGAGGATTATGTGAATGGACCAAATTGCAGAAGGAAGTGACCATTTTGTGCATGAGGGTGTACAATATCAAGGAGTGTGATGGTTGGACTGACCATTCAACTAATTCATGACTTGGATGAGAGCAACAACATGACAAGATGGTCAAGACTACAAACACACCAGTAGAGTCGAAATAAAGCACTTATACATTGTGGAGGATCTCCATGATGAAGATCAGATGATGGTAGCAGTAGTGAGGAAAGTATAAACACTTACCTTTGTCTTTGGAGTAGGAAAAAGTGATGGAGATGTGACATAAAAGACTAAGCTCGAGCATGAGGAAGTGCATTCTCATGAGTTGGGCATGATGATTGGACTAGCTACCCAATCAATCCAAGGAATGGGATAATTCAATGGGCAGAGACATGGCAGATTTGGTTGAAGTATGGGTGCATCAAAAATATCACATGAGTTCAACACTTATGCGAAATTTTGAAGTGAAGTGAGAAACAGTCAGTTGTAGTAGGAAATGACAATAACAACTGAACAAAACAATAGTAAGGCACCAAAATCGTAGAAATATAGTGCAATAGAGTTGAGTGAATTTCATCCTTGTAGTTGGATGAAGTTACCACATTGAATCAGACAGCATATCATGCAAAGTCAAGTGCAGTATAGTTTGGTTTGTGGAAACCTGGGGTTTCCACTTCATATAGAAACTTGGGTTTTAAAGTTTGGTAGAATTTGGGGTTTTCGATTGGCACGAAACTTGGGGTTTCCAACAAACTTAGCTGTAGCAGAGGAACGATTCATGTAAAGACTTGGAGATTGAATATTTTTTGGATGTTTTTGGGGAAGAAAATGAATTGAGGTGTGGGAGGATGTAAGGCCTTCAACCATATGGGCATGGATATATTCACCTAAGTCCTCAAGGAGATGGAACTTGGGGTTGCTTCAACACCCAAGATGGGAAAGAGGACACCTTAGGCATGAAAAATCACCAAGGGGATCAGTAAAGTATGAAGCGACCAAGATATTGGGGCGTGTCGGCATGAGAGACACACCAAGGTTGGGTGTACCATTCCAAAGAGGCACGGGGGTTGAAAAATGCATGGGTTTGTTTGGGCGACCCCATCCAAGTAGGGACATGATGATTTTTTGGGGTGACCGAGTCTGCAAAGGGGTGTGACAATTCATTTCAACACATGGGTTCGTGAAGGGGCATGACATCCCAAAGAGTGTAATGATTTGCAATGGTGAACTTTGGAATTGTTATTAGAGAACAAGGGTGCACAACCAAGGAAGGAATATTTGGAAGACAAGAAGAGAAAGAGAGCTATGTGGTTCTAAGGTAGACGATGAGGGTGAGCTCCCTCAAGGAGCCAAGTCGCTCCACATGGGAGGACTTGTGTTGCCTTGAGGAGGATTCAGTGGATAGATTTGGTCAGGATTCTCGTGGGATAATTTTGGGGAAGTCTGGAAATAGATATTTGTTGGATGAATGTGTGAGGAAGAACCCAAATTTGTGAAGTCATTGGAAATGAAAAGATAGCAAGTTTGCAGATGTGGGAAGGTATCAGGAGCATTGCAGGTGGTTTTTAAGACTATTGCAGTAGAGACTCTTAGTGTGATGGATCTTTTCATGAGTGTCTTGGTGAAGTGAGGTTATTTGTTTGAATTTGCAAAAATTGTAAGTCGATTCGGTAGTGCTCATATTGTAAATATTTCACAATAACAAAGACTTAACTAGGTGTTGGGCATGGTTTATGTCACCCATAATATTTCTCTGTATGTATTTCATTTGTTCCTTTAGTGTACTATTGGCTTCTCATGTTCATGGATGTATTCTTAAAAATCATTGTGTTAAAGGTGTTAACAAATTTCTAAGTATACAAGAGTTTCACTAGAGTAGGAGTGTGACTCATTGGTAGCCTAAAACAAAGTATGGATATGCTCTAGGTAAAGAGGCGTAGTCCAGAAAAAGTATTTGTTGTGCTGATAAGAAGCCAATTTAGAAACGTTGTGGTGTCGCACACCCTCAAGAGGTGCACTATCGCAAGGCACACTATGGGGATGTGGCAACTAGAATATCATCATGGACAAGTCACACTACCTCTTGAAGAGTTTTTAGAGGTAGTGATAACCAAATTGGGGGTCAAAGTTTTGGTACTAGTTGGAGAGGGATAAGAAAAACTATTTATCTAGTGAATTTTTAGTTCAATTCTTGGTGGGACAAGCGAGTTATGCTCCTCCCTAAAGGACTCAAGGTTGTAATGAAGGTCAAAGTGGAATAGGTTTTTTTTAGAATAATGGATAGAGGCAACTAGAGGTTCCATGACAGGTGGAGTGTTGGACTAGCAAAGTGCCAGATTATCATAAGTCTTATCTATTATTGCTTTTTGGATCAGGATAGAGAGAGGGAAAGGAAGTGGCCAACCATCCTCATTCTAGCATTGGATGTATGATGTAGTGAATAACCACTATGTTGAGCACCAAGTCATATAATTACGGTCATTCAAATTTATTAGTGGAACCCATGTTTTTGTTTTAACTAATCCATGTTCTACTAATAGACTCACTTCTCCCTTTGTGTTAATCAAATATGGGTTGCAAACACATGAGTGACATGATTTTAAACCAGTTGAAATGGCATGCAAGGTTAAGAAATCTATAAGACATGTTGTTGAGGGTTGTATAGTAGGGATTAGAGGATGCTTAACCAACATGAGCTGTATAGTACAACCTTGGAGACCTATGAATTGATAATGGGAATAGATTGGTTTGAATCTCATATGGCCTTATTTAATTGTTATGGAAAGAAAGTTCAAATGACCTAGGTGATTCAATGGTGATCAGAGGGATAAAATGAAAGGTTTCCCTATGCTTTCTCGGCAATGAAGGCTAAGAAGTATATGAGAAAAGGTTTTAGGATCTATATAGTTGAGGAATTTAGTAAGGGTAGTAGCTCCTTTCTAGAGTATCCCTTTCTATTCTCCAAATTGTTAGATGTATTTCCCCTTGAGATGCCTAAAATTCATCAAATAAGGAGGATTGACTTCTTTGTAACTTTGAAACCAAGGGTGGAGCATATCTAAAGACACCCTATTGAATGGCCATTTTGAAGCTTAATGATTGAGAATTCAACTCAAGGAATTTCTTGAGAAGGGGTTTATTGGGATAAGTGTGTCCCCGTGGAATGCACTAGTGATCTTTGTTAAAAAGAATGGTACCCTTCGAATTTGTATTGACTATCGAGATCTAAACAAGGCCACCATAAATAACAAGTAGTTTATTCTCCATATTGATGAACTATTTGATGAGTGAATAGGATATTTAATATTTTCCAATATCTACTTGCACTCAAGGTATCATCCATTTAGGATTAAGGAAGAAGACATGCCTAATACTTCCTTTAGAATAAGATTTGGTCAATATAAATTTAATGGTGTACCTTTCAAGATGAATATTTCTGCTAAAAATTTCACAAATCTAATGAGTAATGTGTTTCAAAAACACTTCAACCATTTTGTGAAACCTTTTTGGATGGAATACTCATATATTTTTTCAATGAGAGGGAGAATGATGATCATTTCAGACTCGTCCTCCAATTCCTTGGAGGGCACAAATTTTATGGGAGGTTTTCCAAGTGTACCTTATTTCAAAATGGGATTCATTATTTGGGGCATGTAATCAATGATGAAGGAAAAATAGTGGATCCCGGAAAGATTGATGCCCTTATGGATTGAGAAACACATAAAAATGCTTGAGGGGTGCATAAATTTATGGGATTGGCCAAATATTATAAGATATTCATGGAAGGTTTCTTATAGATATTTAATCCTAGAAGATCCCTACAATAGAAAGGGAAATTTTTTTATTGGAAAAATTAGTGTGGAGTAGCATTTGCAAAGTTGAAGAGATGGTTGACTAGTGATCCAATCCTAAAGGTGTTTGATACAGAGAAAGACTTTTATCATTACTCATATGCATCCAAGGAGGATTTGGGAATCATATTGGTGTAGAAAGGAAGAGTTATATCTTAAGTTCTTATAAGCTTTTGGATCATGAGATTAATTATTCCACTCATGGTTTAGATTTAGCAACAATTGTGATGGCATTGAAATTATGAAGGTAATACCTTATAGGAAACAAATTTAAGCTTAAGCTGGGCATTAGAGTTTTTAGTGGAATTGTAGTGAGTTTCTTAGTGAATATGATTTTGTAATCTCAAGTATAAAAGGAAACAAGAACTGGGTTGTTGATTCTTTCAACAAGATTCCAAGGATTAACTTGTTAATTTCATTAAATGTGGGATTAAGATATTAGGCTCTAAGTCACCTATCAAATGATAATTAGTACCTAAAGGTGAGGTATAAATTGCAGAGTGGGTCTCTAGTGGAAACTATGTTTGAGGCTCACTCCTTGGAAGGAGATGGGCTTCTACATCATTTGGGTTGGATGTACGTCTCTAGAATTGGGGGTATGTAGAAAATGATGTTGCTAGAATCTCACCAAACACCTTGTTATGCCCATCCAAGAGAGAAAAATATATGCACTAACTTGTGGAATATTTTCTTCTAGATACATATGAAGTAGGATGTGGTGCAACAAATGGCTTGATGTGTTGGTTGTCAATAGGGTAAGGTAGAGCACAATCATTTGGAAATCCTTTTTCATCCTCACAAAATACCAAAGAGTAAATGATAATTCATTTTGATGCATTTTGCAGTGGGGCTACCCATCACTTCCCAAAGGCATGATTGCATAATGGTTTTGGTTGACAAGTTGATTAAGAGTGGTAACTTCATTCCTACCAAGAGAAAACTTCACATTGTAGCAATTGTTTAGGTTTTCCTATGGGTGGTGGTCCAATTACATAATTTTTCCCAAAAGACAATCTTGGATAAATACTTCTAGTTAAATTCTATATTTTTGACCTTGGGTAGCTCAAAATTTTAGTAGGCTCTTTCCATCGAAAGACTAATGGCCGCATCAAGAGGGTGGATCAAGGATTGGAGGATTTTGTGAGGATGTATGTGATGGATTAGGAAAATCACTGGCAAAGTAACTTCCATTGGTGGAGTTCACCTATATAATAGTTTCCACAATGTCATCTATTTGTCTCCTTATCAATTTCATTATGGAAGACCTTACAAGTCTTCGTTGAGCTAGGATAAGTTGTAGGATCAGGCCATCGTGGATGCTTTAGGAGATGAAAGAGAAAATGATTCAAGTAAAGAAAATACTTAAAGAAAATCTTGGATAAATACTTCTAGTTAAATTCTATATTTTTGACCTTGGGTAGTTCAAAATTTTAGTAGGCTCTTTCCATCGAAAGACTAATTGCCGCATCAAGAGGGTGAATCAAGGAGGGAACTATAAATTGTGGGGTTATGAGGAGGGAACTATCTAGTTTGAATGACTTTGTGTGTTGGATTGGAGATTTTAAGAGCACATGAACTGGTTTCTTGACCAAATCAAGGTCTAGTGGGACTAGTATAGCCTAGGATATAAGACTTTGGAAGATGAAATTGTTATGCATCAATACTTTCTTACCTTCTCAAAATAACTTTAGGTCAAATATTTTTTTTGAAAGGGGGCCTATGTAGTGCCCCCTATTTTTTTCTTTATTTTCACTCATGGACTTACAAATTGACTTAGGTACTATGTTTTCTTTTACATTCTTTTTATTTTAAATACTAGATAAAATGTCTTTTTATTTTAAATACTGATAAAATGATATGATCGATTATCCTTACATTTATGGACATGGATTTGTCTTGCATGATTGTTGATTTATATAGAAGAGCATATATGGGATGATGATATTTATGTTGATGATGGCATAGTGTTTCAAGGTTTGGGAATACTATTATCTATTTATACTTTTGACGCACATAGCCATGATGTATATGTATGAACTTGCAATTGTGTGTTGGTTTATAACATGCAATCGTTAATATCTAGATTATTGGTCATAAGATGAAAATGATTTATGTGATTAATGTTAATCATATTTCAGGTCTCATGGGGATGACAATTAGATATATGTTTTGACATTATGTATTTTTTTTATGATGTGAATGAGAGATTATTATATCAATCACTCCATGGTCTCAAAGGCCCCTATTTAGTGAAATATCTCATGAGCACCTCATGGGAGCTCATACCTAAGAAGGATCTCAATATAAATTGTGTACAATGAGTTAATGACTACATATATCACAACCACTAGTTATATAATAGCTACTATAGACTCATGATATCCCAAGGGATAAAGAGTCATCCGATATCCCTAGATCCATAGAGCTTCACATATTCTTAGATACAAAAGTAGTTTTGAGATGAGCGAAACACTAGGGATCACTTGAGTTTTACTTTCAACTATGATGATGACTTTCAATGCCTTCTACATTCTCCCATGGGATTGATTGACACACCTACATCACTTTTACTAATATATGACTAATCTTAGTATAAGAACATATGCAATGGTGAACAAGACCATTAAATAAACAAGTGTTGCATGGAAACGTAGTCCTTGTTGGGTTGTGGTTGGAATATGCTGGAAAATGGTGCTGGTAAATGCTGGGAAAGATATGGTAAATGTTGGGAACGATGGTCTTGCACTACAAATTATATTCAATAATTCAAATGGTGGAGCCAGTGGATAAGGGAAACCTTATATACAGGCTTGATATATTCTTCAACTCATGCATCATTCATGGTTGGAAGGATTCAATCATCACATTGCAGACAACCGAGGCTCTCTTGCCTTGGTCTGAAGATCTTAGAATTGTGAACCACAACATTGATGCAATTGCATGCAAAACAATGGTGGATCCATCAAGGGTAAACTGGTGTTACAACTACAGTAGAGGCTAGAAGGATTATGAATATCTCATAATTGTGAACCACAACATTAATGCAATTGCATGCAAAACAATAGTGGATCCATCAAGGGTAAAATGGTCTTACAACTATAGTAGAGGACAAAATGATTATAAGACATCGGAGAGTGGTTCAAGCACATTGGAGATCTTACAATGCCTTGTTACTAGGATCATACCAGTCTATGGAATTGGCAAGATAATTATCTTGTTTATTTATGTGAATTGTAAACATCTTCCTAGCAAGTTATAGTGCCTCAAATATTTCCCTACTACTTCAAATCGATGGACTTCATATAAAAAATAAGATAACTAATTAGGCTCTTTCAGCGGTCATGCTATATAGAGAATATCATCTCTATCGTTACAAATCAACACATTACAAATTTATCCCTGAATTCCTTTGTTTCTATTAAAATAAAGGCATCAAAGAACTCAACATATATTACAAAAGGTTAGGAAAATGTTTCGATTTAGTTGGTCACTATCAAACAAAATATTAAGTTTTTAAATCTACAATAAACCTCCTAATATCGTTTTGATTATCTTACCTGTTGATAGGAGAACATCAAGAATAATATACCACTATTATAGATCTACTGAGAAAGGAACTTAAGGATAACTAACCTGTTTTTGGAGTTCAAAGTTCCTTAGAAGGAGATGCCAAAGGAGCTAGGGAAGTGAAGTGGTACTAGAGGTCAATAGCTCAGTAGATCATCTAAAACCATTCTTGGAGCAAAGAAAAATACCACTATCAGCAACCTTACAATAACAAAATTTTGGGGACATATTTTAATGTCTTTCTCCAAAGGACCAAACTTCAATTGGGCTTGATAAAGTTGTTTTCTCGTTCTATGTTCAATATATCTTCCTTCACCAGTTATAAGTTTAGGATATGCTAGTATAATAAAGATCTTTCTTTATATGTACTTTTTGTATACATATATTACAATGTATATTTGGGTGGGAGACCGACTTATATAGATAGACCATTAAGGTTTATGTATGTAGGATAAGTCACTGTATCCATATTTAGACATGTGGAACATGCAGGATTAGCTGGCCAAAGCCCAACTCAAGACATAATTTTGTAATATATACATAAGTTAGTTTTTGATAGCTTCAATAGCTTCAATTGAATTGCAGGGGAATGAAGGGAAACATTCTTACTTATATCATTTTGTAAGAGTCATCCTTAAAATAATTTGCTCACATTAATGGACAAGTCAGCCTTCAAACAATTTGTTCACATTAATGGACGAGTCATCCTTCAAACAATTTGTTCATGTTAATGGACTTATTTCTATGAAATAGACTCCATATCTATTATCAACCTGACTTAAAATTAATTATGGTCCAAGAATAATCTTCATAAATCTAGTCAAGATAGACTTCAAAATATTAATCTTAGTGTACAACAGTTATAAAGAAATAAATCTAGTCAACCTAGACTTCAAAATATTAATATTAGTATTTGAAGAAATTTATGGTCGTAGAATAATCTCCATAAATCTAGTCAAGCTAGACTTCAAAATATTGTAAGATTAAAATATTTTTCATAAATAAAGTGATTTAAAAAAATTATATAATCCTATAATATTGTTTTGGTAATTTTAGTCTACAACCTATTTGAAGAAATTTATGATCGTAGAATAATCTTCATAAATCTAGTCAAGCTAGACTTCAAAATATTTTAAGATTAGAATATTTTTCATAAATAAAGTAATTTAAAAAAATTATATGATCCTATAATATTGTTTTGGGTCTATTTTACTCTGAATATTAAGTTTCACTTACACTATGTCAATTCAAATTAGCAACTTCAGGAAAAATTATATTATAAAATATTTTAATATTAGAATATTTTTCATAAATAAAGTAATTTAAAAAAATTATATGATCCTATAATATTGTTTTGGGTCTATTTTACTCTGAATATTAAGTTTCACTTATACTATGTCAATTCAAATTAGCAACTTTGGGAAAAATTATATTATAATTTCACATGTACTTGGTTTTGTTTATATTCATGGTTAATGTCAAACAAACTATATGTAATAATGAGAACGAAAAAAATTGCAATTACAATAATTTAACAATATTTTTTTTAAAAGAAAATTTGAGATTAGAGTATATTAATTAATATTTTTTTGTAAAAATATGCAATTACAATGATTTAATAATTAAAAAAAAAAATGAATTAGAGTACTCACTATATCAATTAATTATTTTTTGTAAAAATAAAATAATTTAAAAAAAAATTGAAATTGGAGTATCTCAATTAATTGTTTTTATAAAAGAAAAAATTGAGATTGAAGTATATTAATCAATTAAAAAGATATTAACTGCTATTGTACATTGTGCTATTGAGGTGTCATCCCATGAACGAACCAGTGCGGCCATAACATACAGAAGGATAAGAGTAATTTTATGCAACCCACCATGGGCAAATAGCATTTTATTCATCATATGATTAGGCACTCAAATATGATCCTCTCATAACCAAATGTTCATTCCTTAAAAACCCTACAAATAAATAAAGGATCATGGTATATACATTAGCTAGTGGTCTATGAACATTCACAAGGCAAATATCATAACTTGAAAATTGAAAACAACATTGCTTCACAAATCTTAGTAAATTACAATTACGATACAAATTGGTTGACCAAACAAGCTACTCTTTGTTCTTCTACTATCATAGGCCTTCTCTATAGTCTATAAAGTCGTTCTTTTATTAGGATGTTCTTTCAAATGAGTCTGTATGAATGGATGTGATGTTTCCCTTCTTACAAGGACTCTTTTAGCATGCCTAACACTAGAGAATCCACTCTTGTAAGTTCCTTTGACTAGACCATTAATGGTGCTACATAGAGAATAGTCTATTTTAAAAACTAAAGCTCATTAGAACATGAGAACAAATAAAGACATCAATAGCATGAGACATCTTTAGAAGATTAGTACTTGCAAGTTTTCTGAAAATCTATTTTTCCAAGAGGTCCTCATTTAAATAAACAAAATGCAAGTTTCATTTGAATCCACCTTTTATGTAACAACAGGAAACAATGACAAGAGAAGAAACATGAAACTTTCACTATAATTATCAATATGCAATTAATGATTAATTAACAAAATGCAAGTTTCATTTGAATCCACCCTTCATGTAACAACAAGAAACAATGACAAGAGCAGAAACATGAAACTTTCATTATAATTATCAATATGCAATTAATGATTAATTATTGGATAAGTTGTTTTAACTCTCAAAAATGTT
>ML779024.1:628729-670532 GCA_009831015.1 Picea engelmannii | reverse complement strand
AAAGAGTTCAAGTTAGGACTGATCAAAATGAAAAAATTAAAGAAAATTCAATAGAAAATCAAGAATCTTGATCAAAATAAAAAATCACATAGTCTAGCTTCAGGTGTGTTTCTGTCCAAATGCAAACCGGTGACAAGTTTTAATTACGAGCGAAACAACATTTAGGCAAATGACTCCAATATTGTTGATAGGTCCATTGCTGCCAGCAGGCATCCATAGCCTGGTCAGGGATGTCAATTAACCCACTCTCACACCTCTATCCTGTCCAAGAAACATCAATTCAAGATGAAGGACATTTTACGATTAATACAAAAATGTATACTTGATAATTTTCTCGAACACAACATTGATTCACTGCCAACAGGCCTGTTCAGTACCCCGGTGAAGTTGCCTTGGCATCATGTATGTATTTACCCATTGCCTGCAGACCTATTCAGTATATCAATGGGTTTACAAACACTTCCCACACTTTTCAGTGCTTTCAACTCTCTAGAAGTTATTTTAGAATTAGACATAAACTTTATGATCTTCAGGAGAGAAGGGTGATGCTGAAAATTTCAGACTTCAAACAACTTTATATTTTTCAATTTAAATTCTTGTTTGACAGACTTCATCATGATCTGAACTTAGTTTTATGATAAGAAAATTTTCGAGGACAGGAAGGCATACTTGATTTGTTTTCTTTAAAAATAGGGACAGTGTAAAGAGTTTTAATGATGATTGTATCTTCTCGTGATTATAAAGTGAAACTAGGAAGACTATTTTGAATAGAAAGTTTCCTTTACTAGTCTGAGTATTAACAATTTACAGCATTGATGCCTTGAAATGACCTTGATTGTTGCTTGATGATGAGACATTCTAGTTTCCTTTCATGAACTAATGGTGACACAGACATAAATTTATTCAGAAAACAGTGAAAAGACAAAAAGAAAAGAACCAAAAATCAAAAAACAACAAGAAAATTTAAAAAGAAAAATATGTACAAAGGTGAATCTGGAATCATCACGTGAAATATTTTTTGAGAGCTTAAAATAAAATAGAAAAATCCTCTTTAATGTGAATGGATTCCTACTCGTGGCACCTTAGGTCAGGGTTGAATTTACAGTTCAGATTTACTTATCTCTTTACTTTTCATTTAAAAATAAAATCATAATGATACTACGTTTTTGAAAAGCTGAGAGAAAGGGTCAAAGTGGACTTCCCTGACAACAGTCATATTATGGTTCTCTTGGTGCACCCACTTGTGTTCATGACTGCATTATTTCAAAGAGAAACAATGAGAAATAAAGCTAAAATAAAACCTACTCCTAAACCTACTCTAACTACTAAACAAATCAAAATACTATGTAAAGTCCTTCTTCCAATGTAGCCATCGGAGTAAATTTAATCCTGCAATGGAAACAAAATAAAAATTTACTAGCAAGAATGGTATCATATCGAAAAATGATGAAAATATATCATACTTACCTTTATCATCATCATTTAAAAACAATGCAAGCATGATCTTACCATTCCCTTGAACATTCTTTTTGTATGAATCCTCCAGCCATTCTGCAATTTTTTCATAAAAATTAGGATGCAAACTATGACTTTGATGAAACGAATATATCAATGGGGAACACATCATAAGAGGATTCATGACATCAATTAGATCATTGGTTTGAACGCTTCCTTTGGTGAGATTGATCGCTTGAAAATGTGAAGCATAAAAATTAAAATTCGAACTAATCAAAGACTGAATATGCAACGCAAAATATTTGATCTCCATAAGAATCAGCGCATTGTATTTTTCAAAAATGAATCATGTAAAATCATTTTGCAACATGTATTTTTCCCATGCGAGTGATGAAAGTGAAAGAGCGTTGAATCCAACTTTATAAATGTTATGTTTGGAATTAGTTTCACCAAATTTTGGCATATCGAAAAGATTTGATTGTGGTGGAAAAGAGTAAGATAACGTGGGTAAGGCATTACGTCCACCAAAATCTAAGAAGATATCAGGATATAAAGAGTAAAAGGAATGAGAAAGAAGAACATGAAAAGAATCTCTTGAGCTATGATATTCAACAATGGTATTCTCAAGACATTTTTCTTCACTTGTCGTAAACGTTTCACTCTGTTTTGGTGATAAGTCCCTCAACATAACATGATCGTCTAAATTTACCTCATGTATGATAGATAATTCAAATCTTTTGTGACAAAAATCTAATATTTCCCGTGAATAGGGTACGATTTGAGGATGAAGGTTTAAGGTTTCTTCTTCCAATTGCATATCTACATCTCTAATCGGTTTCATAGGAGTGTTAGAATGCTTAAGATGATTTTCGTCACCTAAGTGTTCTTCAATATATGAATTTAAATATTGATTAGAGAATGAGTTGTAAGAATGAGGACATTGACCTTGACCCAACATCGAATCTTCTTACATGATGGTCGAGGAATGAAAACACAATGATTCAAAGGAAAAACCAATTTGATTATCAGTAAGAACTTTTTCAATAGATAGAATCTCCCTTGCTTGTTCAAAATTTTCGGATGGATTCCTCTCATCCCGTGAACAAAATTCTTCTCACAATTCAGTGATAGGATTTGTAACTTCTTCATCATTTGCGATTGAATATGACTGGATTAAAGGGACACAAGCATCATAGAGTAGAGTTAGTAAAATGACATGTCATTAAGATTAAATTTACAGAGAACATGATGAATTCTTGTCAAAAATCCTTCTGAAGATGAATTGGCATTGATTACCAAAGTCTGAAATTATTCACATAATTGATTGTAATCATACATTTCAAAAGCATCTAAAAATTCCTCTACAAATTGAAACCAATCAAAAATGTGATATGTCGGAAAATACTCAAACCAATGTTTAATCCGACCCCTAAAAGTAAAAGCAAACAATCTGCATAAAACTTTTAAATCAGAAATGCCATGTTTGATGCATTTTCACCAAAACTTGTTAAGGTGGTCTTTAGTAGATACACCCCCCCCCCACCATCAAAGGTGAGTTTGGACAAGCGAGAGACTGTCTCATTGGGAACATCAGGTAATGAGAAGTGGAAAGCATGTTCTAACAGAGTGATTTGGGGAGCCATGGGGAAATTAAATATATTCGAAATGAAGGCTCCTACAAGGCCAGCTTGTCAGTCTCACCCTCCTTCAAGCGCCATTTGTTGATGGGAAAATTTGTCTGTCTGTCAACTGGAAGAACATGTCCAGTCTGGGGTTGTCTAAGTAACCCAAGTCGTTTGGTGTAACTTGTGCTGACAGGTTTAATGACTCCATTAGAGAATCTAAAATCCTAAAATAATTAACTAATGCTAAAAAAATATACTAAATATATACCTACCCTGATATAACTATTGTAAATGTTTTTACGTAGAAAAAGAAAACATAAAAATCTGACTTATAAACAACATTTACAGATTTGCAAGTTTCACTAGAAACTTATGAAATTAAGGTGAAAATAATTTCTTTTTGAGAAGCAGATAAAGAAAGCACATTTAAATATTTTTTTGTTTTCTTTCTATAAATCTAACAAAACTTGAATTAATTAAACTATGAAACACAGATTTACAGATAGTCAAATCCGATCTACACTTTTTGGTTTCGCTAAAATATAAAGGACAGAAATTGGAAACACTAAAGAGCTAACCTGATATTAGTTTGTCTGATGTGTCCATGCCTCTGTATGAATCAACAACATCCAGCTGCCACGCCTACGTGATAAATCTAAAATAGACTTATAATGAAATTGTTTTGAATAAATTCACAGAATGTATTGGCAACCAGGATGTTTTTAGAAACGAAATAGGGAACACACGTTAATTATGTGATGTTATGATCGTAAATAATTACAATAACAGAAAACTAAATGTAACACATTCACTTCATTGTTCAACTAAACATCGAAGAGAAATCATGATATTCAAATTGAAATGATGATCACAGTGTTAATATCTAGAACATCTAATTATGAACGATATTTAAAGCAAGAATATCTTGAAACATAACATATCATTGAGTCTAAGGCTACAAGACATATTAATGCACCCGGATTAAATAAAATGAAACATTAATGAAACACCATTAACAAAGGACTAAAGACAAAATGTTGTACGTTGTTTCATTAATTCTTGGGATATCATTCGTCCATCTTTTGTTCCAGGACAAGATGCCTTTCATTTACAAAATGCAGGGTATTTAAAGAGTCTTTTTGAAATCTTATCTTCCTATCTCTTAGGATAGGATCAGATCCATGAGATCACAACATTACAAAAATGGAGGGCCTACAACCACTCATAATCAAACTATATCTTCAAATACTAATAAAAGTTTGTTTTTTAATTTACAAAATGAACAGGAAAGAGATACTAATCAACTAAATTGAACATGTTCCACCTCATAAAATTAGAATTAAGATATACCACATCCTAAAAACGAAATAGGAACAAGTTAGATAATTTATTAACTACTAATTACTAATTTTCAATTTAAAAGAGACTTGAATTCAAACTAATTTTTAGAAAAATATAAGCTATAGGTTTATGTAGCTAGCTACGGGTTTCTATAGCTACTCTAAAATAGTGAAAACACAAACAGAAAATTAAATTCTATCTATTTTATTTTTCCAACTGAATCAAATCAAAAAAAGAATCAAAAAATAGTTTTACCATTTCATAGATTGGACAAAGAAGCATATGCATTTATGAAGGTGTTAAAATTAGTTTTTAGCAAACACATTACCAGCCTGCTCAATTTGTTTGCCAAATTAAAACCAAATTACCTTGTTCCTCATGCTGACGATTTTTATTCACAATTGATTTGTTAATGAACCTCGATTCGGCTCATTAATAAGAGGGTTATTTATCCTTTAATACATCTAAGACTTCTTCCAATGATTTTCTAGACATAAAATCAGACTGTGGCCTTCTCCAAATGGGTTTCGAACTACAGCGGTAGATCTGTGATAGCATAGTCTTTTTATGGATGAACAAACAGTTTTTCGACAGTAGGGTTAGATATGAAAGAGCTGGAGTTTTTATTGAGATGGAGAGGCAATTCTAATGCAGTTTCATAAACAGAAGAAGGGAATATATAACTTGGAACCCAGCAAAACCAATAACAGTCTTGGATCTCTGAGCAAATCAAACAAATATGCTTACCTCAGCCACAAAGAAATTATGATATTTTTCCCTCCAAAGAATGAGATGTATCTCTGAAACAGTATCATATCTATAGAATCTGCTCACTTCAAAGGTAAATGACCCCATTTTTGAAATGGGTTTTAAAGGGTTTTGGATAATTCGTAACGGTTTGCTCAGAAATGCTCCCACAAAAACGTGTCTCTGGCAT
The DNA here is from genome assembly GCA_009831015.1 of Picea engelmannii. NCBI lineage: Eukaryota > Viridiplantae > Streptophyta > Pinopsida > Pinales > Pinaceae > Picea > Picea engelmannii. Next base: position 665,174 of record ML779024.1, on the reverse strand, counting down.
GCAGTTACATTGTTTTAAAAACAGAAAACTCAGAGTCATTCAGTTGGATTCGCTTCACTGGTGCCACAATGCAACAAGGGCGACTCAAGATAGCTCTGGGTTTAGATGGAAGGAGTAGGAGAAACAAATCCGAGCAAATAAAATGGAAACAAACCCAACAAAACCCCTGCGCAGTCATAGTATAAACATCGGGGTTTCAATTATTGAATCTTGGGTACTCCTGGTAATGAAAACTCGAGTAAAGGGAATGAAAAAAACCCTCAACTCATAATGAAAATCTTACTCATTTACTCTGCCAGCAAAGGGTCAAGTACATGATACAATACTTGTGTATTAATTCCCATGTCTAGCAATGAATATAGTTGATTTTCAAAGGATTCAAAATGTATGAATACAAAAAATGTTCATAATTCAAATGCAAACCAATTACATATATAGAGACCAAATCAAAACTCTGCTCAAATCGAAATTATCAAACCATTGAAATGATAATCGTATTCATCACAAGCAAAATGTGTCTAACCACCACTCTATAGGATTTATATTTTAATTTCATATGATGGTTTGTTGAATGATAAACCTAAGGCAAAGATCATGAAAATGACAATCCAAATGCTAAGTTTAATTCATGCTTGTAGTCATGAATTAAACATACAAGAATTGAAAATCAAAAAGTAAAAAATAATGAAATAGGCTTTAGCCCAAATAGTCATAATAAACTTGTAAAAGTGTTTATAGACAGGGTGATGGCAGCTATAGAAACAAAATGCCTTTTGATCATGTTTAAAAAATCAAATACATGTGTGGCTTCCAACAATGGCGACGTACTGGGCGAAGCAGTTATCTCTGCATCACCAGAGAGTTCAAGTTAGGACTGATCAGAATGAAAAAATTAAAGAACAGTCAACAACAAATCAAGCATCTTGATCAAAATCAAAAATCACACAATCTAGCGTCAGATGTGTTTTTGTTCAATTGCAAACAGGTGACAATGTTTAATTACGAGCAAAACAATGTTTAGGCAAATGACTCCAATATTGTTGATAGGGCCACTGCTTCTAGAAGGCATACATAGCCTCGGCATGGATGTCAATTAACCCACTCTGACACCTTTATCCTGTCCAAGAAACATCAATTCAAGATGAAGGACATTTTATGACTAATACAAAAAGTTATACGTGATAATTTTATCAAACCTGACATTGCTTCGTTGCCAGCAGGCCTATTCAGTACCCCGGCGAAATTGCCTTGGAATCATGTATGCATTTACCCGCTGCTTGCATACCTATTCATTATATCGGCTGGTTTACAGACACTTCCCACACTTTGCAGTTCTTTCAACTCTCTAGAAGTTATTTTAGAATTAGACATAAACTTTATGATCTTCAGGAGAGCGGGGTGATGCTGAAAATTTCAGACTTCGAACAACTTTATATTTTTCAATTAAAATTCTCGTTTAACGACCTTCATCATGATCTGAACTTAGTTTTCTGATAAAAAAAAAATTGAGGACAACAAGTCATACTTGAGTTGTTTTCTTTAAAAACAGGGACAACATAAAGAGTTTTAATGATGATTGTATCTTCTTGTGATTATAAAGTGAAACCAGGAAGACTATTTTGAATAGAAAGTTTCCTTTACTAGTCTGAGTTTTAATAATTTACAGCACAGATGCCTTGAAATGACCTTGACTGTTGCTTTATGATGAGACATTCTGGTTTCCTTTCATGAACTAATGGTGACATTGACATAAATTTATTCAGAAAACACTGAAAACAAGCAAAATGAAAAGAACCAAAAATCAAAAAACAACAAGAAAATTTAAAAACAAAAAATATGTACAGAGGTGAATCTCAAATCATCACACGAAATATGTTTTGAGAGCTTAAAATAAAATAGAAAATTCCTCATTAATATGAATGCAATCCTACTCGTGGCACCTTGGGTCAGGGTTGAATTTACAGTTCAGATTTACTTATCGCTTTACTTTTCATTTAAAAAAAAAGAAAAATCATGATGATACTACATTTTTGAAAAGCTGAGAGAAAGGGTCAAAGTGGAATTCCCTGACAACAGTCATATTATGGTTCTCTTGGTGCACCCACTTATGTTCATGATTGCATTATTTCAAAGAGAAACAATGAGAAATAAAGCTAAAAGAAAACCTACTCCTAAACCTACTCTAACTACTAAACAAATCAAAATACTACGTAAAGTCATACTTCCAATGTAGCCATCGGAGTAAATTCAATCTTGCAATGGAAACAAAATAAAAAATTACTAGCAAGAATCGTAGTATATCGAAAAATGATGAAAATATATCATACTTTCCTTTATCGTCATCATTTAAAAACAAGGCAAGCATGATCTTACCATTCCCTTGAACATTCTTTTTGTATGAATCCTCCAGCCATTCTACAATTTTGTCATAAAAATTAGGATGCAAACTATGACTTTGATGAAAGGCATATATCAATGGGGAACACATCATAAGAGAACTCATGACATCAATTATGTCATTGGTTTGAACGCTTCCTTTGGTGAGATTGATCGTTTCAAAATGTGAAGCATAAAAATTAAAATTCGAACTAATCAAAGAATGAATATGCAACGTAGAATATTTGATCTCCATAAGAATGAGCACATTATATTTTTCAAAAATGAATCATGTAAAATCATTTTGCAACAAGTCTTTTTCCCATGCAAGTGATGAAAGTGAAAGAGCATTGAATTCGAATTTATAAATGTTATGTTTGGAATTAGTTTCACCAAAGTTTGGCATATCGAAAAGATTTGATTGTGGTGGAAAAGAGTAAGATATCGTGGATTAGGCATCACGTCCACTAGAATCTAAGAAGAGATCAGGATATAAAGAGTAAAAGGAATGAGAAATAATCACATGAAAAGAATCTCTTGAACTATGATATTTAACAATGGTATTCTCAAGACATTCCTCTTCATTTTCCTTAAAATTTTCACTCTGTTTTCGTGATAAGTCCCTCAACATAACATGATCGTCTAAATTTACTTCATGTATGATAGATAATTCAAATCTTTCATGGAAAACATCTAATCTTTCCTTTGAATAAGGTACGATTTGAGGATGAAGGTTTAAGGTTTCTTCTTCCAATTGCATATCTACATCTCTAATCAGTTTCATAGGAGTGTTAGAATTCTTAAGATGATTTTCGTCACCTAAGTGGTCTTCAATAACTGAATTTAAATAATGATTAGAGAATGAGTTGCAAGAATGAGAACATTGACCTTGACCCAACAATGAATCTTCTTCCATGATGGTCGAGGACTGAAACACAATGATTCAGAGGAAAAACCAATTTGATTATCAGTAAGAATTTTTTCAATATATAGAATCTCCCTTGCTTGTTCAAAATTTTCAGATGAATTCCTCTCATCCCACGAACAAAATTCTTCTCGCAATTGAGTGATAGGATTTGTAATTGCTTCATCATTTGCGATTGAATATGACTGGATGAAAGGGACGCAAGCATCATAGAGGATATTTAGTAAAAATGACATGTCATTAAGATTAAATTTACAGAGAACATGATAGATTCTTGTTGAAAAGCCTTCTGAGGATGAATTGTCATTGATTAGCAAAGTCTGAAATTCTTCACATAATTGATTGTAATCATACATTTCAAAAGAATCTAAAAATTCCTCTACAAATTGAAACCAATCAAAAATGTGATATGCCAGAAAAGACTCAAACCAATGTTTAATCCGACCCGTAAAAGTAAAAGAAGACATTCTGCATAAAACTTTTAAATCAGAAATGTCATGTTTGATGCATTTGCACCAAAACTTGTTAAGGTGGTCTTTAGCAGATACATGCCCCCCACCATCAAAGGTGAGTTTGGACAAGCGAGAGACTGTCTCGTTGGGAACATCAAGTAATGAGAAGTGGAAAGCATGTTCCAACACAGTGATTTGGGGAACCATGGGGAAATTAAATATATTCGAAGTGAAGGCTCCTACAAGTCCAACTTGTCAGTCTAGCCCTCCTTCTAGCGCCATTTGTTGACGGGGAAATTTGATTGTCCGTCAAATGGAAGAACAAGTCTGGTTCAGGGTTGTCTAAGTAACCCAAGCCGTTTGGTATAACTTGTTCTGACGGGTTTAATGGCTCCGTTAGCCAGCCTAAAATCCTAAAAGAATTAACTAATGCTAAAAAAAATACTAAATATATACATACCCTGATATAACTATTGTAAATGTGTTTACGTAGAAAAAGAAAACATAAAAATCTCACTTATAAACAACATTTACAGATTTGCATGTTTCACTAGAAACTTACGAAATTAAGGTGAAAATAATTGCTTTTGAGAAGCAGATAAAGAAAGCACATTTAAATATTTTTTTGTTTTCTTTCTATAAATCTAACAAAACTTGAATTAATTAAACTATGAAACACAGATGTACAGATAGTCAAATCCGATCTACACTTTTTGGTTTCACTAATATATAAAGGACAAAAATTGGAAACACAAAAGAGCTAACCTGATATTAGTTTGTCTGATGTGTTTGTGCCTCTATATGAATAAACAACATCCAGCTGCCACGCCTACGAGATAAATCTACAATAGACTTATATTGTAATTGTTTTGAATAAATTCACAGAATGTATTGGCAGCCAGGATTTTTTTAGAAACAGAATAGGGAACACATGTTAATTCTATGATCTTATGATCGTAAATAATTACAATAAGAGAAATCTAAATGTAATACATTCACTTCATTGTTAAACTAAACATCGAAGAGAAATCATGATATTCAAATTGAAAATATGATCACAGTTTTAATATCTGGAACAACTAATTATAAACGAAATTTAAAGCAAGAATTCCCTGAAACATAACATATCATTGAGTCTAAAGCTACAAGACATATTAATGCACCATGATTAAATAAAACGAAACATTAATGAAACATCGTTAACAAAGGACTAAAGCCAAAATGTTGTACGTTGTTTCATTAAGTCTTGGGATATCATTTGTCCATGTTTTGTTCCAGGCCAAGATGTCTTTCATTTACAAAATGCAGGGTATTTAAAGAGTCTTTTTGAAATCGTATATTCCTATCTTTTAGGATAGGATTAGATCCATGAGATCACAACATTACAAAAATGGAGGGCCTGCAGCCACTCATAATCAAACTGTATCTTCAAATACTGATAAAAGTTTTTTTTTTATTTATTTACAAAATGAACAAGAAAGAGATACTAATCAACTAAATTGAACATGTTCCACCTCATAAAATCAGCATCAAGATATACCACATCCTGAAAACGAAATAGGAAAAAGTTAGATAATTTATTAACAACTAATTACTAATTTTCAATTTAAAAGAGACTTGAATTCAAACTAATTTTTAGAAAAAGATAAGTTATAGGTTTCTGTAGCTAGTCTAAAATAGTAAAAATACAAACAGAAAATTAAAATCTATCTATTTTATTTTTCCAACCAAATCAAATAAAAAAAAGAATCAAAAAATACTTTTACCATTTCATAGATTAGACAAAGAATCATCTACATTTATGAAGGTGTTAAAATTAGTTTTTAGCAAACACATTACTAGCCTACTCAATTTGTTTGCCAAATTAAAACAAAATTACCATGTTCCTCATGCTAGTAGTTTTTATTCACAATTGATTTGTTAATGAAACTCGATTCGTCTCATTAATAAGAGGGTTATTTATCCTTTAATACATCTAAGAATTCCTCCAATGATTTTCTGGACATGAAATCAGACTGTGGCCTTCTCCAAATGGGTTTCGAACTGCAGTAGTAGATATGTGATAGCATAGTCTTTTTGTGGATGAACACACAGTTTTTCGAAAGTAGGGTTAGGCATGAAAGAGATGGAGTTTTTATTAAGATGGAGAGGCAATTCTACTGCAGTCTCATAAACAGAAGAAGGGAATATATAACTTGGAACCCAGCAAAACCAATAACAGTCTTGGATCTCTGAGCAAAACGAACAAAAATGATTACCTTAGTCGCAAAGAAATTATGAGATTTTTTCCTCCAAAGAACGAGATGTATCTCTGAAACTGTATCATTTCTAAAGAATCTTCTCACCATGAAGGTAAATGACCCCATTTCCGAAATGGCTTTTAAAGGGTTTTGGCTAATTCATAATGGTTTGCTCAGAAATGCTCCCGCAAAAACGCGTCTCTGGCATGCAATTATAGGGTTTTAAAAACAGAAAACTTAGAGTCATTCAGTTGGATTTGCTTCACAGATGCCATAATGCAACAGGGGCGACTCAAGATAGCTCTGGGTTTAGATGGAAGGAGTAGGAGAAACAAATCCGAGCGAATAAAATGGAAACAAACCCAGCAAAACCCCTACGCAGTCATAATATAAACATCGAGGTTTCGATTATTGAAGCTTGGGTACTCCTGGTAATGAAAACCTCGAGTAAAGGGAATGACAAAAACCCTTAACTCATAATGAAAATCTTACTCATTTACTCTGCCAGCAAAGGATCAAGTATAGGATACGATACTTGTGTATTAATTCCCATGTCTAGCAATGACTATAGTTGATTTGCAAAGGGTTCAAAATGTATGAATACAAAAAATGTTCATAATTCAAATGCAAACCAATTACATATATAGAGATAAAATCAAAACTCTGCTCAAATCGAAATTATCAAACCATTGAAATGATAATCGTATTGATCACAAGCAAAATGTGTCTAATCACCATTCTTTAAGATTTATATTTTAATTTCATATGATGGTTTTTTTAACGATAAACCTAAGGCAAAGATCATGAAAATGACAATCCAAATTCTAAGTTTAATTCATGCTTGTAGTCATGAATTAAACATAGAAGAATTGAAAATAAAACAGTAGAAAATAATGAAATAGGCTTTTGCCCAAATAGCCATAATAAACTTGTAAAAGTGTTTATAGACAGGGTGATGGCAGCTATAGAAACAGAATGCATTTTGATCATGTTTAAAAAATCAAATACATGTGTGGCTGCCAACACTACCCAAAATGGGGTCCACAAAACTGTTGGATTTTTATCTTCCGAGGTTAGGGTTTTGGATTTTCTTTTTTATAAAAAGGCCTTTGGAGCCTCATTGTAAGATCATCTTCTTGCGAATGTGAGTAGTTGACACATCTCTTCTCAGAGATAAGTTGCCACCATTCTAGTGAGTCTTTCACTCTGTATTTTTATAGTCTTTGTACATTTTCACTCATTAATAGAAAATTGTGTATTATTGTATCTCTGTGTTTATGGTTGCATCTCTGATACATTTTTGTTATATTATTGGATATCTAAGATATCTTTGTACTTTGATTTATTATATCTCTGCTCTCATTTCATGCCGAAATAATCTAGATCAGATACTTTGTGAGATATCTCTAATGTATTTTGTATTAACATGATTCACTTGATACGACACTTTTAATGAGATGTCTCACCTTGTTGGAGCATGAGGCACCTCTTAGAGGTGAAACGTTGCAGCCTTTCATGGAAGGGTTTCACTTTTGAGCACCATTACATCATTATGGAGTGAGATGACCCCTCTTTTAGACCACATGTGCCACACATGTGAGCACTTGATCACTTCTTTGAGGGACAATTTGACTTATGAGTTGGCTTACCTCATTTTGGAGACAACGTTAGGGGTCTTAGAGACCTATCCACCTATGTATCATGGATTTTTTATGTATTGTTTCCTTACCTTTAGGGTTTATGAGAGATAAAGGAATTATTTTATGTTTTTGGGGCTTGTATTCTGTGAGAAGGGTGCTATATTTCTCATATAAATAAGATAAGCACTTCTCACTTCAAAATCATTTCTACTTATGGATATTTACTACTACTTATCAACTTCTACTACTTTCCTTCTTTCATGAAGAATGTTATGGATAGTTACTAGGGAGACCTTATTTGGTAGCATGATTTGTAAAGTACCGTGGATATTCCACTAGAACAATTTGTCACAATAGATCTGATAAATAACTGAAATCTTTACTATTAAGGTTATTTTTCATTTAGATCTCAAACTCTTGATTACTAGTTTTCTTCTTTAAAAAATGTATGCAATAGTTCAAATGAAAAAAACAAAGAACATAAATAAATACACACACCATCCAAAAATAAACACAAGATATGATTTAGGAAACCCAATACGAGAGAAAACCCATCTAGAAGGTGAGGTTTCTCTGCTCTCTTTTATCTAGTATAGGAATTATTCAAGTACAAAGAAAGAGGCACTGTCTATGGAGTTTCCTTTGACATGTGTCTTGTATGGCTGCTACAGAATCTCTCATTCTTTGTTATGCTCATAGAATACCACTCTTAGATGTTTTTCTCAGCTATGGAACAAGATACACTATAAAATGATGGAACCCCTTCTCCTCCTAGTGGCCCAATATTTAACATAGCCGAATAACCATCTAGGGATAGGTTTTTGACTTCCTCAACCCCCAATTATGACAAGATTTTGAACATTATAGAATCTTCCTCAAAGTGCTCACGTGGCTAGCCCCATATGCATGTGTAACAAGGGATGATGTGGAATCCTCTCATACCATGGTGGTTAACATGATAAGTCAACTAGTGGGAGGCATAACTTTTTTATACGATCTTCGATTAATGCATGGTCTACATCGTTGGAAAGGTGTCGTAGAGTAGAAAATCGTCAAGGAAATGGGCGCAAGTTTTGAACCAAAAAAACACCAAAAAAACATTGTTTAATGCCTCAAAATGTCTTCAGAAGGTTCCAGACCACAATTTTCCAAACTGGGACCTGCCACTAAAATGGCCCTGCAAGTTGATTCCTCCAATTTTTTCCACTCTAAAATCATAGAGATATATGAAAAATAATATAATGATCCAATCCAGATCATACCTCCCCATTTAGGGAGGCTTTCAGTCCCCAAAATATTTATTGAATGAGGTGAGTAAATGTTTCATCTACCTTCTCCTTGAAGTGCCACTTTTATTTCCTTGGAAGTTTCCCTTTCAACCTAATCTATCGAAGGTCATGTTGACCATGTATTGTAGTTTTGGACTACTTCTACAAAACCATGTCCTCTACCAACTATGCTTAAGCATATGGTGCTAAATTCTCTATGGAAGGTAGGACTTGTTCCTCCTCCTGATGCAACAATGAACATGGAGGGCTCCTAGAGTTTGAGATTCTCCACATTCACTACTGAGTAAATGCACATGTATGATGGTAGACTGAGTCTCTAGGATTTATCTCCCACCTTTTTTGATACCTCAAAAGGAGCATATTGCAGAGCCTTGATATTCTTACCAAGACCCTGTAGTATTTCCTTATTCATTTGTAAGCATACTCTGTCTCCCACTCTAATTGTTCTCTCTATTATGTGTTGATCATGTCTATCCTTTTACTTTTCTTGTGACTTCTTTAGTGTCTCCCATACATGCAAATGGATCTTCCTGATATTCTCAACACATTTTTCTAACTTTAATGCATCACTTGTGAGGTCCTCCCCTGCTCCTCCTTGTTGACGATATACAACATATAAGGGTGAAGGTGGAAAATATCCAAAGCATGTTTCAAAAGGTGACTTACCATTAGGGGTGTGGACTGCTCTGTTATAAGAGTGTTGTATATAGATCATATTTTCATCCCAGATCTTCAGGTGTTTCTGATTGTAACCCCTCAAAAGATGCACCAAAGTCATGTTGAATACTTCCATCTACCCATCTATATGTGGATTTAATTTTGTATACCTCTTCAACTTAGTGTCCATATTCTCCCACAATGTAGTCGAATATGCACTGAGAAATATGGTATCCCTATCTAATATGACGCTCCATGGTATCCCAAAGTGCACCCAGATCTATTCAAAGAACAATTTTGTTGCTTCATGTCCCTTGATCGTATTTTTACAAGGCATGAGAATGCACATTTTGTTCAACCTGTCAACTATCACAAATTAATAGTCAGGTCCCTTCCGTTTGTTTGGTAAGCCTCCCACAAAATCCATCGAAATGCTTTCCCAAGATCGAGTGGGTACAGGTAAGGGATGGTATATACCTTTCTCCCTATTATTGGACTTGTTGGTACAAAAAAGTATACATTCTCTAGTATACCATGCTACATCTTCTTGAATTCTAGGCCAATAAACATACATTTTTAAATTGGAAATTGTCTTCCCAACACCAAAATGTCCTGGAAACTTGGAGGTGTGAACCTCTATGATAAATTGTAGTAGTTCACCTTTAGAGCCACATATATTATCAAGATTTTAGAGAAAATCATTCTGGAAATGACAGTCAGCCTTGTCGTCACCTTCTTCTATATGAATTTGGCATGTAGCTATTGAAACACCTCCTTGAAATCCTCATCTTCTACATATGCCTCTCTGTATGCATAGTGGGTAAAAGGATCCATGTGCATCATAGTTCCGAAAGTTGTAAAAATTCCATCCACCGGTAATGTCTAGTTTGTTGTAGCTTACTATGGGCCTTCAAATACTATAGTGGTTGGTGATCTTTGTGGATGATGGTGTCCTTTCCCATTACATAGTGATTCCACTTCTTGACACCTTGAAACAAGTCTTAGAGTTCCTTTTCATAGGTATGGTAGTTGAAAATTTCCCCATGAAATATTTCAGAATGATAGCATATCAGCAGTCCTCCTTGCATCAAAATTTCTCCCATGGCATACCCACTTGCATCTGTCTCGACTTCAAAGGGATTCTATAAGTTCGGTAGCATGAGAACTAGTGCTTGATTGATCATTATTTTCATCTCATCAAATTCCTTCTAGTGATTCTTCCCCAACTTGAAACTCTTACCATTGGTTGTTATGGCATGGAGTGGTGCATCGACCATTGAAAATGAAGCTACGAAATTCTACAAGTATTTTGTTTCCCCATAAAAAATCATAACTTCAATGACATTTGTAGGAACTGGCCATTTCATGATGGCCTCCATCTTTGCAGGATATGTCTTAAGCTCCCCTCCATCGATCACATACCCCAAATACACCAAAGACTACTGAGAAAAATCACATTTCTTTAGATTGGCCAGTAGTTGGTGCTTTTTCAAAATCTCTAACACCTATATAAGATGTGAGATGTGATCCTCCTAGGTAGCACTATAAACCAATATATCATCCAAATAAAAAATAACAAATGAATCTAGATAAGGGTGTAAAACATCATTCATTAGTCTCATAAATGTAGTTGGTGCATTGCATAAACCGAATGGTATAACCAACCACTCATGCAAACCTTTCCTTGTATTGAAGGAAATATTTCAAGTATATTCTTATTTGGATCGTACCTGGTGATATATTGATTTCAAATATAGCTTATTGAAGTACTTGACATGTTGCAGCTGGTACAATATATCATCGATCCTTAGCAGAGGGTATCAATTATTCATTGTAATCTTGTTCAATGACCTTAATCGATACACATTCTCCAAGTCCCATCCTTCTTGGGTACAGTTTTGATGGGTGACCCATAAGGTCGGGTACTTGGTTGAATCACACCCTACTCTAAAAATTGTTGCAAATGCTTCTTTACTTCATTCACTTCTAGAATAAGCTATTTATAAAGCCAATTTTTTGGAAATGGGGATTCTGGCAATAATTGTATTTTGTGCTCCACATCCTTGTTAGGTGGTAGACCTTTAGGCTCCTTGAAAACTCCTTTCTATTCCTATAAAAACTCCTTCAAATGATGTTTATTTTATTTATAACACCCCTCCATGGATGCCTTCACTCTCATTGACTCGTCATCAAACTGGTTTTCTCTTAATAAAAGAAAAACATATTTCTTACTAGAACTAGTCAACTTCTTGGCTTGATTTGCACTTACTAGTCATATCTTTGACTTGCCTTTATTCACATTGTTTATGTAGGACTTCCCATCCTTGATCAGTCAGTATTGGTTGGCTCTCCTCATGAATATTCAATCCCTTATATACATGTAGGGGATTCCAAGCACTACTCCACATACATCAAGGGGTACTATGTCCAACTCCACTTCATCAATAAAATCATCACTTTTAGCAAATGAAATATTACATTGTTTCATTACCTTTATCTCTACGTCCTTGTTTACCCAACTCAATGGATAGTGTTAGAACTGAGAGTCACCCTCAGATTGTGAGAGGATAATCCTAGTACCCATCAGAGTGTTTGGTGGATGTCGGTTTTATATGAGTGGAGCTCAATGGATAAAACTCATTATATGAATGATGTTCAACACAGAACTGGACAAGAAATGCACAGGGAAGTGAGAGCCACATTAACTTCGATCAGTGAATTGAGTTTAAGTGTAAGCAGAGGGAATACTTAGTGAGAAAGGTGAACAATTCTGTTATGGGCATCCAGCCTTCAAGTAGTTTGGAGAAGAAAAACTCAAACTCAAGATCATTGTTAAGCTCAAGCTTCAGACATTGAAATATGTCTAAACAACACAGTCACAATAGCACAATGATCAAACCTACATCACAATGTAGCTACAACGAATCGACTAGATCCTCCATGCCTGAGTCATTCAGTGTAATAGGGAAAAAGATAACAAGGGAGTTGACTAAAACTTGTCATGATATCGCTATAATCAAACTTACATTACAACAACATAACAACCCTCGACTGGATCCTCCATGCCCGAGTGTTTTAGCACAGTTTTTTATAGAGATATGAAAAGAGGTTGACTTCTATTAATCTAAAAGTCTCAAATTTGATACATAACCAAAGAACAGTTCTAGCATCAAAACATTACAAAATAGGGAGCTCTGCTCAACCATTTGACGACCCTAACAAAATATCAAAACTACCTACTTATACTCATAACTATCTAGAACCACCAGGGGCGCGATCGGGCCACTGAATTCCAGAATTTTCGTATACATCTTCTCTGTCAGATTGTGCAGGAATTCTTCTATCAGACGCAAGATCGGATCAGTATGGGATTGTAGGAAAATCCGTCCACAGGGGAACTTTGGGCCGACAGTCTACCTCCATGGCCAGTCCTTCATGCTTTCCATTTATGAGGTGAGATGAGGTTTCAACCACCACTCCCATTTTAATTAACTACTTTAATCGGGAATATGATGGGGCTTGATGCCTAAGGAACTGTTAGACATTGCCTAAGTCTCTTTGAATCAACCCGACACCTTGAAACTATGATGGTCTCACTTTGCAACTAACACGGGTGTCTTCTTCCTTTGGCACAACTCACATGAACTCTGCATCTTTTCCTGTATGCAACCTCGAGCCATGACCCAACACTTATCCCACATGGCGCTTCAGGATTTCGTGCTTGGGGAGTCTTCACCTACCCTACTCTAGATTTCTCGATACCCGAGTCGGTGAAATCACCTTGCTCAGACCCACAGTCAAATCTGCTTCGCGAGAGACGTTTGTGATTTCTTCTTCGGAACTCTGAACCGGCCATATTTATTCAATGGGTGCTAGCCCCTCTTCCTAATCCCTCCTTTCACATGACCTCAGGTTGTGACCCTGGGATTAGCTCCTGAGCGCTTCAGGATTTCACGTTGCATGAAACTTCCGCATTACTCCCAACAAAACATTTGATTCGTGAAACCGTGAATCTGTTGATATGGCGCCATGTGCCACTTAAGATTGGATGGCCCAGATCAATTTCTCACTTCGCACTTTGCAAATTTTTCTTTTTCTCCCTTCCAAAACTCCTGAAACCCGATCTTGACAACCCTTGGATCAACTGCCAACTGTCTCCGTAAGATCTATGGTCCAGATCTACTTAGGACCTCGAGACTTGGTAAATTTGCACATTCCCCACTTTAGTATTCCCAAAATAAATTTCTCCGCTATTCAGATCTAGTGCCATGCACCCCTCTGAATCGAACGGCCTATGCTAATTTTGTGTTTTGGGACTTCGGACCTTTGACGAACAACTTTAACAATATTTTGAACTACGGATTTCCTTGATAATTTTCCACCGTTGATTTCTCCCAATGATATCGAGGACCCAGATTTAATATTTGCTCAACCTTTGATATAGGGCCTTTTCTCTGGCACTAATATTTGAGAAACTTTCAGATTCCGAGCACCCGCAAACCGTCGATCTGAAATCCACATGGAATCCCAACCATTGGAAGCTGAACATGCCTGTTAGCTTGATTCAAGTCTGGAATGGGTCACTCTGAGTGTTTTGGATTGTGACAACAAAGACTTAGATGACTGGTTGTGGGCTTGGGAAGACAGAAGGATGAGTGACAGAAGAAAAGGAGATGGGTGCTCAAACAGAAAGGGGCAAACAAAAAATGGCTTTGCCAGCTGAAAGAAAAACTACAGGACTTGTTCTGTGAAAGAAAGAGAGAGACAGAACGAGGACATAGACTTAGGTATATCGACACACACCTATGGCCCTTGCCAACCTTATGTGATAAAATTTGGCTCCACAGGGGATGGCATGCTCCCTACGAGATGCCAAGAATGTGTAGCTTAAGTGCCTTAGCTTTGGGTTATTTATTCTATTATTCAAAGTGTTAGCACTCCATAAATGTCTTTGGCTAATAAAAAAATGATGAAGGTAACTTTTTCAAGAAACTTTGAGACCTGAAAATAGGCTTTCGTATCTGGAGAGGGCTCTCTTGAGTGGCGCGGTATCTTCATAGGATATGGACTTTAAATCAGTGGCTAGATTTAACACCTTTGATATAATGGTCTCTAGTTATATTGGCGCAAGAAAATAAGATGGTGGGCTATGGAGTTCAAGGAAACAACGAAAACAAATGACTCAGTGACTGAACTTGAGAGGATGAAGACTAATTGAGCAAYAGCCTTCAGTGAAAAATAGAAATGAGTGGCRGAAAGAAATTACATGAAGTAACTCAGAGCACCACTGTGGGTGAATTCAGAGTTAACTTTAAGAAGAAAACATTTTTTCCAAGTGGCGCGAACAAGGGGCGTTGCGCAGCGAATCCACAGGTTCGATAATTCRTTCTGAAATAGACAGAAAAAGATATGAATAAGATAACGGAGAGMACATACGCAATAAAGGGAAAACAACACATCCAGCTACTACAATTAGAATCTTCACATCAAGTTATAGGACTTTTTCATTAAGTTTCGGTAGAACTMAAATTTCATACAATAGCTACTGCCTATACCAATTTTTCCAACCAACCTAGATTACATCGAAAATATGAAGTATATAAATGAGGGYGCCACTTGGGCTACCTTTTTTCTAACTGCTAGCTCTAAAAACTAGGAAACTAAGTGGTATGCATTAGAGACTCTTCGCATGGTTCTKTCCAAAAATATACAATAATCATGTATGTTTACACATGACTGTTCACAAATTTTCCATGAGGATCTAATCATCGGTCAGGTCTCGATATAAGGAAAATATGTGTAATCATTTCCCTTCGATCAGATGTCTGAGCGGACAGGTGTCTGCCAAGAACTCGCTATCTTCTATAACGACTTTGATTTCTGCCTCGCGCTCATTTGCTAGGAAAAATGTGGGTGTAAAGTGGTTTTTTGATGGTCACGGATGTTATCAAAATGGTAGAGTAATTTAGGGAAACGTGTCCTTCAAAACTGCCAAGATTTGTCTTATGTTTACAGATGCAGAGATGAATACCAGCTAAACTTGTTTGTTTTGCACGTTGGCGAGAGCCACGTGGGATTCCTTCTCAGTCGCTTCGCATTCCTTGAAATTATTTGTATGCCTTTCTTCTTACAGTCTTTGTTCTTCACACAACTTTACAATAGTGTCTTGTGCCTCTCTGAGCTATCTTTTTAACCATGCCACATTCCCTTCAAGACCTTGTGTTTTTGATGCTTCCATATTCTTTGTCGCTAGCTACCGCCTCAACTCCATGTTTTCATGGTAGAGTTTAGTGATAACCATCTTTTCCTGCTTTAATTGTTGAGATGGCTCTTGATCATTCGCTCATGTGGTATCCATTTCCCTTGGTCTACTCCTGCTTTCACATCTCAATCCTCCAATAGGCTCCAGCCAGATGGCGTGCATGAGTCATTCTTCGGCCACCGATCTGGCACGTGGCTCTTCTAAAACTCGAGCCTCCCCAGCTTCCTTGTTCTTCCTTGGCCTTCCCCTTCTCTGAGGTATTTATGTTGGGGAGATGGGGCTTCTACTATCTTTCCTCCTTGCGCAAGTCTTTCCTCTTCAGGTTTCACGCAGTTTGATCTGATCGTCTTTGTGGGCAAAATAATAACTCCTTTCGCGTCCTTGGGAATGCTTGTCGTAGGTGAGAACGACTACCCATCATTTTGGGGCTTGGACCTGGAAATTATGATTCTCTGCATGCCTTTACTTATGCTTTGGGAGGTTTCCATGGCACGACTAGCATGTATTTTGTGCATGGTGTATCCAGCAAATGCACAGGGAGGGATATTTGATCAACCTAAACTGGCAAGGAAAATTGCAAACAAAGTGCAGACCTGGTTTCACGACTGAAATGGGTGTCAAGCATCTGAAATTTATAACAAGTCAGGAAGAAAGAGGAATCGTGCCAGAGAATAGTGAACTCATGGCGACGGGATGTTTTGAATCGAATTGCATATTTTCCATGGCACATCCCCGCATGTAAAACACAGGCGATAAGGTTTGTATGGCATGCATGATATGAATGCCACAATTTGTCATTCTCTCAGCCTTCATGATGAACTGATAATAGTTGTTTCCCTTGCCGATGCGACTTCCATTGACTACTTGACTCGACTTGGGGAACGTAGAGACTGATTTTTTAATAGGACTTGACTCTTTAGAAAAGACATACCCGTACCACTTATGCATGTTTCGACTCTGACATCCCTTCCCATTTCCAAGGGCCATTCAACCACTTGTTGACCTCAAACCCACGGTGCTACATACTTGACTTCACATGTTTGGGTGCATGGGCCATAACCCTGACTAAAACTAACTCTAAATGGATATAAAAGTGGTGGTGTTAACATCTAGCTCCAACGGGGATGCTATCCTCCCCGTGAGGTAGCAAAGAACAGTAGACCAGGTGCCTTACCATTGGGATTTATTCTACCTTCAGACACTGAGAAAAGAAAAAATGACAAACAAAAAACCAACTAAACCTATCGACGCAACTTCTAAAACTTCAACATAAACTTAGGTCCTTCACTTTGGGCTTCAATTCTCTGCTGACCTACTCACCTGATGCAAAAACAAATAAAATGACTATTTACAATGACAAATGACTTAAACGGATTTTATTTCATCATATAATGCTTGAGGAACCTGTTGTTTACAGGCCCCCAACTGAGGCATTCTCCATTTAATCCTTCCAAGAAATAAGCATTGTTCCCGCAGTACGTGTTGATTTTGAAAGGACCTGTCCAAAGGTGGTCGAATTTTTCGTGCTTCCCTTTATCTTCATTTCTCGCGTCCCATCTCAGCACCAGATATCCTATCTAAAAATCTTCTTGTTTAGAGCGCTTGTCGAAGGCTTTCTTTATCCTCTCCTGATGGAGTTGTGATTGATATTACACCTTCTCCCTCCTATTGCATGTGAATTAGCTGATTCATTCTCCTCTACGCAGCATTTGGCTCGGCCTCCTGCTCTTGCAACAATTTTCTAATGGGTGGCCCCAATGAGGTAGAGAAGATGGCATCTGCGCCGTATAGGATATGGATAGGTGACGTTTATATGGACTTCTTGGTGGTGACCCGATCTTTCCACAGCGCATAGACAAGCTTCTTATGCCAAGCTTTCTTATTGTCTTGTAGGATTCTTTTGATGATCCTGGTTAATCTCTTATTTGAGAATTATGCTAACCTGTTTCCTTGTGGATAGTATGTCGTGGAATGCCCCAGGGTTATATTGTAATACTGACAAAAATTTTCCATCCTCTTTTGTAAATTATAACCTTGTACAATATCTACTGCAAATAGATATTCAGTAAAAGAACAGAAAAGATACAATGACAAATACAAACATTACAAAGAGAATTTTCCCTTGGAAACCCAAACCGGGAAAACCATCATATTCTATATTCATTCATATGTTTTACATTGTTTACAATATAATACACATATAGGAGCCAACAACATACAAAACCCTATCCCAATGACCTGGATTAGTCCACAACCCTAATTCCTTAACTGGAAATAGAAAACCATCGACAAAAACCCTGTTCTGAAAAACAACCTAAATATGTGACATGTTTCCCGAGGAAGAAAGTTTTTTCTCAAGGGCGCTGCCTACAAACCCATGAAACCCCCTCTAACCCCCCTACATGCCTGGGGAAATATAACACATACCCAACATCTTGGACTTGAATGCATCCGCATTTTCGGTTATGATATTGACGGGACATATGAATCTCAACAAAATGTTTACCTTCAAGAATTGGATGATGACTGCATCTGTCGCTTTCTTTGTGGGGATTGCCACTATCCAATTCGTGAAATAGTCGGTGGATGTGAGTATCCATATGTAATGCATGGAGGATGGAATATTTATTTCCCCTATGAAATATATACCCCACTGCATGAAAGGTTCTTCGACTGAGATCAGCTTTAGTGGCAGGGGCTTCAACTTTCTTCTCCCTTCGAAAATCTGACATTTGTGGAAGCTGGAGACCTATTTATACACATCAGCGAAGATTGTAGGCCAGTAGTGACCTACCCTTAGGATTTTGTGCATGGTTGTTTTCTAGTAGTGGTGTCCTCCATAGTCACCTTTGTGAAATTCTTGTATGGTCCTCTTTGCATCATTTTCCAAAAAACAGCTAAGCAATATTCACCGAGGATCCTTCCAATAGAGTGAATTGTCCAGTATGCAGAACTTAACTGCTTTGATTTTTAGAAATATGGCCTTATTATTACTTACACCTGGAGGGGCCTGGAGATTCTCCAACACATAGATGATGTTTGCATACCATGGTGAAGCGATGAACTCTTGAGACACCTGCGTGGTTATTTCTTCTTGAGGGAATTCTGAAAGATGGACGATGGAATTCATTCCTACAGCGTCGCAGTCCGACTACGCCATTAACTTCACCAAACCCTGACCCTTGATCAGTTTCATAGGCTTTATCTCAATATTGTATTCTAGCATGGCCTCTATCCACTTGCCTCTCCTTCCTTCCGGGTCAAGTTGAGTCAAGATATCCTTTATTGAGTTGTTGGGCACATAAGCGATGACATGGGAGTGAAATATGTATGTCCTGAACTCTTTCAAATCCTTCACTATGGCATACTCTTTTTTTTCCATAATGTCGTACCTTATTGGAGCATCGCACAGTGTCTGGCTGAAATAGGCTATGGATTTTTCGAAATCCTGATCGTCTTTCTGCAACAGCACGCCGACAATAGTGTGTTCTGAGGCGAATGAAAACAGGATGAAATATTTTGTAAATTTTGGGCTGGCTAGCATAGGAGCTTTAGTCAACTTCCACTTTGATATATTCAAAATACTTATTGGCCTCTGGGTTCCACTTGATCTCATTTCCCTTCTTTCACATGCAGGTTATGTGCTTTATGATTTTGGCTAGGTTCGGAATGAATCTCCTCAAGAAGTTCACTTTTCCGAGGAAGGACTGCACTTCTTTTTTACTGCGCGGGGTGCCAATCTTCAGGATCCCTTCAACCCTGTTGGGGTCTATCTTAATGCCTTCATTGGAGATAATGTGTCCTAGCATCTTCCCCTCTTCCACCCCGAAATGTAATTTCTTTGGATTTAGCGATATGTCGAACTTCCTTCTTCTGGAAAACCTTCTTCATATGATGGAGGTGTTGTTTTTCGGAGGAAGAGTATACCATGATGTCATTAATATAAATCACAATGAAATTTTCCTTTTCATCAACAAACACGATGTCCATTTCCCTCTGGAAAGTGGCTCCAACATCCATTAGGTCGAAATGCATCTTGGTGTACATGAATGTTCCCCATGGAGTTGTGAAAGTTGTTTTGTCTCTGTCTTCCAGGTGGACCATGATATGATTATACCCTGAAAACCCATCCAGCATAGACATCTTTTGGGACCCCACCACCTTTTGTAGAAAATAGTCCATTTTGGGGAGAGAGTAGTGATCCTTGAAAGACACCTTGTTTAGATTCTGAAAATCTACACACAGTCTTATCTCATCGCTTTTCTTTCTTACGGGCACCAAATTAGCTACCCATTTAGAGAATCGCAAAGAAACAATAATCTTAGCTTCAAAGAGTTTCTTTACCTCCTTTTCGAATAGTAGCAGCAGCAGGGGATTTATTCATCCCAGATTTTGTTTGAAGGGATTATGGTCTTCTTTGAGAGGGATGACATGTTGGATCACTTTAGTGTCATACACCTTCAAATCATCGTAGATCCACATGAACACGTCGGGGAAATCCTTCATGAGTTTGACGTAGTCTTGCTTGACCTCTAGACTGAGCATTTTCAATAATTTGATCATCTTTGGGTTTTCCTCAGTCTCGATGTTGCAGTCTTCCATGTCTTCTGTGTTTGCAGTGATCTTGGGGTCTTTAGCCACGGCATTCTCGTCAAACATATTTTCTAGCAAAACTAACCCCTTTGGGATGATGTTATTTTTCAGTCGGATTATGTCCCTTCCCATGATATGTTTTTGGAAATGGTCATCATTACTACACGCATTTGCGCTCTCATCTTCATCGCAGCAGTATTCCTCGTCAATTTTTGTATTAGTGAACTCGTCGCTCATAAGGAGGAATATATCTACCTTCTTGTCATCATCAAACACTTGCCAATGTTTGATATTATCAAACACTGCCATCCTATGCTTGACCTCGATCTCATATTTTTTATTTGGGAAGATGGGGATCTTAAAAACTGAGGCCGAGGTGGCCAACGTATCAGAGATCTGATTTTTCTCTCTAGGGATAGTAGATAGGTCATACTCTGAAAATCCTTCGAGGATATCCAGTGTCAAATTTTTGTACACTCTCATCTTTGGGTGTTTGGTATGATATATGCCCTTTACCTGATTTATGATCAGCTCAGAATCTCCTTGCACTATTATTCTCTGCTCTCCCAATACTTTCAAAACTTGTAAGCCCAATATTAGTTCTTCATACTTATCCATGTTGTTTATACGTTCGAATGCGAGTTTGTATGAACAAATCTTTGTGCCAACCTTAGGAGGGCTTATCCATACACCGAAACTAGCCCCTTCTTTGTTGACCGCATTTTTCGTGTGGTCTTTCATGTCGACACACTATGTCATTTCCCATGCGGTTTTCTCGTCAATTTTCATGATGGTCATTGGCTCTTCCTCTTCGAAACTCAGGTCATTGTAGAATATAGAAGAACCAACCTCAGTGTCGATGGCGTATATAGGATGGCTATTTGGCTGCATCTTATTTCTTACAATGTATTTTAGTAGCACTTCTCTGTACAGCCGTGTGTCATGGAAAAAAACAAGGATGGTGGTGTATGACATATCCATCTACAAAGTTCCCTTTAACTTTGCATCCCATGACCTTGATAGAAGCATGCCAAACTTTGGGGGTATGTCAACGATGACTACGTCCATAACCATGTTCTTTGAGGGGATTTGAGCCAATGACACAACTAGGTCTTTGATGAGTCCCAAACACTTGACTTTCCTCGAATCAAAAGAGAAAAGGTATTTGTATGTTCTGGTGATATCCAAACCCAATTCATCCATGATCACCTTTGGCATGAGGTTGTCTGACGCACCAGAATCCAGCATGGCATTACGTAGGTTCATGTCATGGACCTTTAGACTGATGTAGAATGGAGGGACATCCTCGGTATCATTTGTCTCTTCAACGCACAGACCAAAAAGGATAGCGGGGTGGTCATGTTGGATATTAAAAGTATCGGGGGTCCCTCCCATTTTCAACATTTTAATGATTTTCTCCCAATACTCGCCCTTTCTAATAAGTTTGTTGAATAGGACAGAGATTTTGATTTTGGCCATCTCATGTTCAAAATTAAAAGGGGGACTGACTTTCTCTACCTCTTTTTTTCCCGCCTCCCAGCCTGCCTTCGAAGTTTCCTTGGGGGCCTCCTCCTTTGACTTAGCTTTCTTTGTCGCATCCTTGGTCACATTATTCGACCTCAGTCGGCTTGTGGAAAGGGGGTCAGCAAGAGGTTTCCTTAAGGGGGGTCCTCTTTGCTCCGGAGGTTATATTAATTATGGAACTGTATGATGGAATTCTGATAGCCTTTTCTAAAATCCTATGTTTCCCAGGACGGCGCATCATTTTTTTCGAGTATCATATCATCGTCCGTCTCTAACATGAAGTTGTCATTTTTGCTTATGTACCGATCATGCTCTCTCTTTGTCAAGAACACGTGTGGGTTTTTTTCATCACAACAATGCATCTGGTCTTTGAATGCTTGGTCGAAGTCTTCATCCATGTAGTTGTTTTGGAACGAAGTCCTTGTCTGCTGGTCACCTTGATCCCTCTGCTCTCTTTGTTCCCTCTGTGTGATCTAAGGGACTTGACCCTTTCTGAGGTTTTGATTCCTGGGATGGGGGTCATTCTTCTCCTGGGAAATAGGACCGTTTCCCATGGACATTCTCTCCATCATATTTTCCATGGTCTTCATCATCATGTCTAACTTGTCGTCTGAGGAATTCGACGTTGATGGCTGTGCATCTCCCTAGGGTCTCTTATCATCTCGATTGAACCTCGGTTTTATTTTCCCTGACGCCATCATGTTTACTTCGACTTCGATAGTGTTACTCATTATAGCGTCTAGACTTGTTGATCTTATTTCTCTCAACAACAGGGTGAAATCACTATCAAATGAATCGACGTACCACAATTGTATAGCCCCAGGGACGGCTTGACTTCTGCAGGGATCGATTTGTACACCTTCAAGAAATGGGTTGAGAATTCATGCACTATCTCTTCCAGTGCTTTCTTCATATTATTGTACTATGTTAACAGTTGCAAAGGGTTTTTATTGTCCCCCCATTTATTCAAGAAAGAAGTCTCGAATGCGGCGAAGTCTCGAATGCTCGCGGGCGCGAGGGATTTGAATCATTTTCTTACATATCCCGAAAGACTCTATGCAAACATCCTCATTTTTTCGTCTGCATAGTCCACCTCCTCCAGGTCGACGAAATCATTAAACCAGTCCAAGTGCCTCTGAGCAGAAACACTTCCTTCAACATCGTAGAGCCTAATTCTCTGGCTGTCATTCTGAGGCAATTCATGTAGTGGTTCTGGCAGAATGAGGGGGGTGAATCTGGCGTCCATGGCTCCGGGAGGATACGTATTTTGAGGGATATTATTTGATATCATGGCTTGGAATTTCTTCGGTTCGAAAATAGTCTCGTCCAAGCTAGTTTCCAACTTAGACCTAAAAAGGGCTTGATCGAATAATTCGTCAAACTCAAGGTCGTCAATGCTTTACGCGTCGTCTTTAGGTAAGGACAGGCTTCTATCCAGGTAGTAGAACGGGTCTGGCGCTTACTCTCTAGTCCTACACAGAATATTCTCGAGGTTGTACAAAGGCTCTGTAGGGTTTGGGTCAGGATTTGCTCTGGTATAGATCATCTTCAGAGCCAGGGTTCCTAAACTATGCTACTTGGAGCTACTAGTCTTTTCGATTGGAGTCACCAGGGTAAGGGTTTCATCCAGTATATATGTTTGTCCCTCTGTTACCCTCAGGGGTCAAACTGCAACGTTAGTCGTTCTCCCAGGGAAAATCTATTCAATTTTGTCCCCGACAACGGCGCCATAATCTTAGCACTCCGTAAATCTGTTCGGTTGATAAACAAACGATAAAGGTAACTTTTTCAACCAAATTTGAGACCTGAAACTAGAATTTCGGATCCAAACAAGGCTCTCTCGAGGGGCGAGGTATCTGCGCGGGATATGGATTTTAAAGCAATGGCTAGATTTAACACCTTTGATATAATGGTCTCTAGTTATATTGGCACTAGAAAATAATATGGTGGGCTATGGAGTCGATTCAAGGAAACAATGGAAACAAATGACTCAGTGACTGAACTTGAGAGGATGAAGGATAAGCAAGCAACAGTCTTCAGTGAAAAATAGTAATGTGTGGCAAAAGAAATTACAGGAAGTAACTCAGAGCACCGCTGTGGGGAATTTAGAGTTAACTTTCAGAAGAAAACATTTTTTCTAAGTGGCCCGAGCAAGGGGCGCTGCACAACGAATCCACATGTTCGATAATTCGTTCCGAAATAGACAGAAAAATATATGAATAAGATAACAGGGAGCACATAAGCAAGAAATGGAAAACAATACATCCAACTTCTACAATTAGAATATTCACATCAGGTTACAGGACTTTTGCATTAAGTTTCGGTAGAACTCAAATTTCATACAATAGCTACTGCCTATACCAATTTTTTCAACCAACCTGGCTTACATCGAAAAGATGAAATATATAAATGAGGGCGCCGCTTGGGCTACCTTTTTTCTAACTGCTAGCTCTAAAAACTAGGAAATTGAGTGGTATGCGTTAGAGACTCTTCGCATGGTTCTTTCCAAAAATAGACAATAATCACGTATGTTTACACATGATTGTTTGCAAATTTTCCACGAGGATCTGATTAGCAGTCAGGTCTCAATATGAGGAAAATATGTCTCAATATTTCCCTTTGATCAGATGTCTGAGCAGACAGGTGTTTGTCAGGAACTCACTATCTTCTATAATGGCTTTGATTTCTACCGCGTGCTCATTTGCTGGGAAAAATGTGTGTGGCAAGTGGTTGTTTTATGGTCACGATCATTATCAAAATGGTAGAGTGCTTTAGGGAAACGTGTCCTTCAAAATTGCCAAGATTTGTCTTCTATTTGCGGATGCAGAGACAAACACCAACTAAACTTGTTTTTTTTGCGCATTGGCGAGAGCTGAGTGGGATTCCTTCTCAGTCGCTTCGCATTCCCTAGAATGCTTTGTATGCCTTTCCTCTGACAGCCTCTGTGCTTCACGTAGTTGTACAATAGTGTCTTGCACCTCTCTGAGCTATCTTTTTAACCATGCCATGTTCCCATCGCAACCTTGCGTTGTTGTTGCTTCCATAGTCTTTGTCGCTAGCTTCCACCTCAACTCCATGTTTTCTTGGTAAAGTTCAGCAAAAACTAGCTTTGCCTTCTTTAATTGTTGAGATGGCTCTTGATCATTCACTCATGTGGTATCCATTTCCCTTGATATGCTCCTTCTTTCGCAACTTGATCCTCCAGCAGGCTCTAGTCGGATGGTGCGTATGAGTCATTCTTCAGCCACCGATATGGCACGCGACTGTTTTGAAACTCAGGCTTACCCAACTTCCTTGTTCTTCCTTGTCTTGCCCCTTCTCCGATGTATTTGTTGTTGGGGAGAAGGGGCTTCTATTTTTCTTTCCTCCCTGTGCAAGTATTTCTTCTTCAGGTTCTGTGTGGTTTGATCTGATCGTCTCTTTGGGTAAAATAATAACTCCTTTCGCGTCCTTGGGAATGCCTGTTGCAGGTGAGAATGACTCCCAGTCATTTTGGGGCTTGGACCTAGACATTTTTCTACTATGAGAACCTTTCCATATTATTTGGGAGGTCACGATGGTGCGACCAGCAGGTATTCTACGTGCGGTGTATCTGACAAATGCACAGGGAGGGAAATTTGATCAACCTGAACTGGCAAGGGAAATTGCAAGCATAGTGCGGACCTGGTTTCACGACTGAAATGGGTGTCAATCATATGAAATTTATAATGAGTTGGGCAGAAAGCATAATCATGCCAGAGAATAGTGAACTCATGGAGATAGGACATTTTGAATTGAATTGCATATTTTCCATGGCACATCCCCACGTGTAGAACATAGGCAATAAGGTTTGCAGGGCATGCATGATACGAACATCGCGATTTTTTATTCCCTCGGCCTTCATAATGAATTGATAATAGTTGTTGCACTTGCTGATGCAACTTCCATTAACTACTTGACTCGACTTGGGGCACGTAGAGACTGATTTTTTAATATGACTCAACTCTTTGGAACAGACATACCCGTACCACTTACGCATGTTTCGACTCTGACATCCCTTCCCATTTCCAAGGGCAAACCGACCACTTGCTGACTTCAATCCCACGGTGCTACGTACCTGACTTCGCATGTTTGGGTGCATGGGCCATAACCCCGTCTAAAACTTACTCAGAATGGAAAGAAATGTGGCAGCGCTAACACAAAGAAAAATAAAAATAAAACAGGAATGGTAATTACAATGATTGAACGTCAGTCACAGCTTAAACAAAAAAAAAAAGTAGAAAGTGTTCATTGATAGGGCCACCAAAAACTTTGGAATACTCCAAGTTCTACAGTTTATAAGTGTTGTTCGGAAATACCTCAGAAATATTGAAGGGACCAATCCACAAGGCTTCAAATTTTCCATGTTTKCCTTTGTCTTGTTTTGGGGCATCCCACTGAAGCACCAGGTCCCCCAACTGAAAATATTTCTTGCTTGTGCTCTTGTCAAAGGCTTGCTTTATTTTCTGTTGATGATCCTGTGCCTTATCAAGCAGCTACTCCCTCGTCTGTTGTACTTCTACAAGCTATAGTATTCTCCTGACCATATCGTCAGGTTCTCCTTGGAAGTCCTGGAAGAATTTTTCCACAATCTGAGCAGGAAAAAAATCTTCGGCCCCATAAACTAGTTGAAAAGGAGACATGCCCAGTGACAATTTTTCTGTGATCCGGTCAGCTCATAAGGTGAATTTCAGC
The DNA here is from genome assembly GCA_009831015.1 of Picea engelmannii. Lineage (NCBI taxonomy): Eukaryota > Viridiplantae > Streptophyta > Pinopsida > Pinales > Pinaceae > Picea > Picea engelmannii. Next base: position 638,503 of record ML779024.1, on the reverse strand, counting down.
TTTGAATCCCAAGCCTTTTTGTTGTCTTCTAATAGTCTTTTGATGATCCTTATGAGGCTCTTGTTAGAGGATTCTTCCAAACCATTTCCCTAAGGATAGTAGGGGGTAGAATGGATCAATGTAATCCCATATTTCTCACAAAAATTGATTAGTGGTTCGGCCCTAAATGAGGCAACATTGTCTGTAACAATCCTGCTTGGACAGCCGAATCTGGACATGATATCCTCAAGGAAGCTTATGATTACCTTGTGGGAGGCAGGGAAGATTTTAAGGATGGAAATTTATTTTAAAATGTAGAAACCTTGGAAAGTATTATTAATCCTTCATATGCCAACTATAAATGTTTGGCAATATTTTTGTAAAAATATTAAAATTTATAAGGAATTTATATAGTTTTTATAAATTTTTGGCAATTTTTAAGGTAAAATAATTTTATCCTATAGAATTTGAGCAAATCATTTTTAAAATAATGAATATTTTTTGGCAAAAACCATGGAAAATTATCCCATGCCCGAAATTTAGCCCCTAAAATCATCCATGGTGGGAAGCATTCCTTGTAGGGACGGCTTCTATCCATTTGGTAAAGTAATCAATGGAAGTTAAAATCCACTTGTGTTTGCCACTTGAGGCTGGGTGGATATATCCAATGAAGTCAAGACCCCACTACTGAAAAGGTCCATAAACCGTTACAGGTTTCAAAGGAAAAGATTTGAGCTTCTGATTTTCAACAAACTTTTGACACTTGGCACAGGCTCTAATATTTGCACAAACATCAGTAAAAATGTTGGGCCAAAAATACCCAGATCTGAGGATGTTATAAGTTGTGGTCCTCCAAAAATGATGCCCCCCACATGAGCTGTCATGAAAATCAATCATTTCTCTTTGGGCTTCTTGTGGGTCCAGACATCTCAACAGATCTCCCAGAGGGTCCTTCCAGTACAAAACCTAATCAATGATACAATACTTGATTTCTTTGAGTTTCAAAGATCTCACCTTGTTTTTATCCAAACTATCAGGAGGCCTTAACTTCTGTGGGAAGTGTATGATGTCTTTATACCAGGTGCATCCTACTAAGTTGGGGCTGAAATGAGAGTCTTCACCGGCGATGTCGGTTTGTTGATTCCCTAAATTCATATTCATGAAATTAACTCTCAATGCCTTATAATTTGATTCAGACAGTAACCGGGCCAAACCTTGGCCTTTCACCAATTTGGTGGGTTTGATTTCCAGGTCAAACTCTAAAATTTTAGCAATCCACTTGCTCCTTTTCCCATCTATATCAGGATGGATCAGTATCTCCTTTACTGAGGTCGAGGGGAAATATTCGATAATGTTTGAGTGTAGAATATAGACTCTGAAAGCCTTTAGGGATTTCACCAAAGCATAATCATGTTTCTCCTTGATATCATATCTCATTTCTGCATCTCTCAGTGCTCTACTAAAGAAGGAAATAGGTTGTTCCAGCCCCTCTGAATTTCTCTGTAGCAAAACAACAGCTAATGTATCTGTTGAAGCGAAGGAAAATATCAGAAATTCCTTGGAATAATCAGGGTTGATGATCATAGGTGCTTTAGTTAATGCCCTCTTTATTTGGTTGAAATAATTTCTGGACTCAGTGGTCCATTTCACTTCATTCCCCTTTCTAAGCATGGTTGTAATGTATTTAACCAATTCAGCAAAATTAGAAATGAATATCCTTAGAAAATTGATTTTACCCAAGAAAGACTGAACCTCTTTCCTGGTTCTGGGAAAAGACAAGGAATCGATGGCCTCTACTTGACTTGGTTCAATTTTCACCCCTTCAACCGACACAATATGCCCCAACAATTTTCCCTCTTGCATAGAATATAATGATTTATTAGGATTTAGAGAGAGACCAAACCTTCTACCTTTCAAGAAGACCATCTTCAGATGATGAAAATGCTCTTTATCAAACCTGGAGAACACTATAATGTTATCTAGATAGATGACTACAAATTTGTCCTTCTCCCCAATGAAGGCGATGTCCATGGCTCGCTGGAAGTTCGCTCCTACATTCATCAATCCAAAGGGAATTTTAGCATACATGGATGTGCCCCAAGGAGTCATGAAAGCCATATTATCTCTATCTTCAGGAAAGAAAGAGATCTGGTTGTACCCAAAGAAACCCTCAACCATAGACATCCTGGACGAACCAGTCACTCTCTACAAAATGTGCTCCATTTTCAGCAAGGGGTAATTATCCTTTTTGGAGCTTCTGTTCAAATTTCTGAAATCGACACACAACCATATTTCCCCATTCTTCTTCCTCACAGGAACCAAATTAGCCACCCACTCTGAAAATATCAAGGGGATGATGATCTGTGCATCTAGTATTTTTTTTACTTCCTTTTCCATAATCGACAGTAGCATGGGGTTTATTTGTCTGAGCTTATGTTTGAAAGGTTTGGCGTCTTCTTTCAAAGTGATTTTGTGTTCAATAATGCCGGTGCCATATTTTCTCAAATCCTCGTATGTCCAAGCAAACACATCAGAGAACTCCTTCAAAAGTCTGACATACTCAGCACTTTGCTCCTTTGATAAATTGCTAGACAATTTGACTCATTTGGGATCCTCCTCTGTCCCTAGATTGCATTCAGTCACATCAGCCTCTTCAGTTGACCCTTCAACTTTTACAGCAACATCATTTCTATCAAACAATCTCTCCAAAGGGACAAGTCCCTTTGGAATATGGCTGCTAGTCAAATGAACAATATAATGGTTAGCAATCTTATTCATAAAAACATCAGCATGAGGGATTTCTTTAGAATCTTGATCATGATCAATATGGATATCAAAAAATTCATCCACAGTCTCAAGGAGGTTTTTTATCTCAATATCATCCTCAAAGACCTTCCATTGTTTGACATTGTCAGGAATAGAGGGTTTGTACTTTATCTCCACCTCATACTTGAGTTTGGGGGGAAAAGGGACCTTAAAATTACTTGTTGAGACCCCCAAGGAATCTGCCACAGAGTTATCCTCCCTTGGAATAAATGAAATATTAAAATCCAAGAAGAAATTGTCAATAACATCCCACACCTCATTTCTATAGGCCCTTAACCTTGGGTGCTTATCTTGATACATATTTTTGATTTGATGAACAATCAGTTCAACATCTCCAAACACTGTTAGCTCCTCAATTTTCATGTCCTTGGCAGCTCCAAACCCAAGACAAGAGTCTCATATGTTGCCACATTGTTTGTTGTTTCAAATTCCAAATTGCAGGACAAAGCTATAGTCTCTGGGGTAGGAGAAATAAAAACCACTCCAGCACCAGTGTTGGCAAAGGGGCAGACCCAGGGTTTAGCTCCAAGAGCACACCAACAAGCCCTAGCTACTGGCCCTTTCGGAAACACCTGCGAAGCAGATGCAGTCTCACCCAAAGCAGCTATGAGGGGGTTGCAGGACAGAGATGTCTACAACCAGGGGAATATCAAGTGGATCGATCATAACAACAACTCAACATGCATCTATCACTCAACAAGCTAGATCTATCCTTCACAGCTATAGATCTGGTCTAATACAATAAAGCAGAGAACAACATAACAATGACAGAGATCAAAGCATCAATCACACACACAACAACAGATGTACGTGGTTCACCCTCTCTCTAGGGCTACGTCCACAGAACTGTGCTTATGATTTATTAAGGTAAAGCATACAGTTCTTGTATTCGCTCTCAACTAGCATATCTTCTCTCTTCTCCCTCTTTCTCTCCCCTTCCTATGCACCCAACTGCAGGACTAGTCTTTGCAAACAACTGAAGATCTTACAATATCTGAAGGCTCTCTCTCTCAACACTTCTCTCTCTTAATACAATTATCTTTCTCAATACTGTAGCTAGAGCATCAACAATATCGCACCAACCTCCAACCCAGGTCCTCTCGACATTTATTTATACATTGTAATACCTCATTGATAGACTTAGGTTGAAACCTAGGTGCCAAAACCCTAGGTGCCAAAACCCTAGGTGTCTAAAACCCTAGGTCAACTTGACCTTCTTTTTCTAGGCTTCGCCAGCCTATCTTTCCTTCCTTCTCATGCGGTGCTCCAAGGCATATACGGTGGATTTCTCCACTTGTTGAGTTGTCCTAGATCCATCTTCCTTGCTTACCTGTCATCCTTGATCCTCTCATCCAACGGCTTGCTTTTCCGAACTTCGCTCCATATTTTCTGCTCTTTTTCTTACTTCGACCCAGTGACAGTCACTGTGTCTCCCGCGAAGATCATTTTTTACCTTTTCTTCCTTGTTCCTCACTTCCTTTCATAACCAAGGGCTAATAGGTCCCCAACACTCACATGTGACTCGTCCCGAGGCACTTTGGATCTGATCCTTTTGTTTTTCTTCGACTCTGGATTGCGCAGGGCAGCCATGGTTTCTGCTTTGTGCCTCCTCTCCCTCCTTGTGCTGATTGTCTTTTATGTTTCTGGTACCCAGTTTCAAATGCACCTAGTACCTAGACCCTTTTCCAACTATTTTTACTAAGAACTGTGAGGCAGTTGGCTATCGTAGTACAACTTCTGTCGACTCCCATTCACCAATCCTTCCTTCCATTCTCCCTTCAATGTTTTCAGTTGTGCAACTCCTCCTTCTGTAACATAGGAGATCTCATATGGTCCAAGCCAATGCATTCTGAATGTCCTTGGGTGTCTTATAAACTTATTTTCATACACCAGTACTAAATCACCTTGCTTGAGTGCCTTCTTCTTGATGTGCCTATCATGATATTCCTTCTCTCGTTCCTGTTGAACCTGTTGGTGGAATCTTGCAATGAATCTGTATTCTTCCAGTTCAACCAGTTATGCAAGCCTCTCGCGAACAGCACCGGTATCATCCATGTCTATAAACACATAAATCCTTAAACTTTGTACCAAGCATTCCATCGGGACAATAGCTTCAAGGCCATAAACCAATTTGAAAGAGGTCTGTATTGTTAATTTTTTGCAAGTGGTTCGATAGGCCCATAGTATGGTAGGCACCTTTAGATCCCAGTCATCCCTTTTCACATTGCAAATTTTCGTCAAGGTTGTCTCCAATATCTTTTTGAATGCTTCAACTATCCCATTTGCTTATGGATGGTAAGGTTTACTCTTCTGATAGTGGACTACAAATTCTTCAGTCAGGGCTTCAATTGTCTTATTGATGAAGTGTGTGCCTTAATCGCTCATAAGGATCTTAGGGAATCCAAACCTGGTTATTATGTCATCAAATATAAATCGTGCAGCTATAGTTGCACTACAATCCTTCAATGCTCTGGCTTCAGCCCATCTAGTTAAGTATTCTATCGAAGTAATGAAGTACCTAGCTCTTGTGCATTTTCCTAGTGGGTTTATAGGTTCCACAAAGTTAATGGCCCATTTTTCAAATGCTTGTAGGGTCATATGTGGTGCTAATGGAATTTCATCTCTTCATGATGGTTTTCCAACTCTCTACCATACATCACAAGCTCTGGCATAATCTTTAGCATCTTTTTTTAAGGTATGCCACCAAAGGCTAGCTCTCAGAACCTTCTGCGCAATTTCTTTCCCTGCATAATGTCCTCCTACGATGCCTTCATGAGCTTCTACAAGGATCGATGGTCTCTCTATCTTCATAACGCATCTCCTTAGTATCTCATCAGGTCCCATTTTGTATAGCTGCCTAGCTATCAATGAAAATTCTGCAGCGCACACCACTAGTTGTTTCTTCTAGGGAATTGTAAACTCACTAGGTGTCATTCCTATTGATAGGAACTGGACAATGTCTGCAAAGTGGTCATCAATATTTCTAATGGTAAGCAGCTGTGCATTCAACAGTTTATCCTCCAAACTAGTAGGCTCTTCTCCATTTTCCAACCTCGACAGGTGGTCAGGTCCCTTGTTCATTCTTCTTGGCTTAACTATGATTTCAAAATCATATTCTTGAAACAATAGAAGCCATATGCATATCTGCCCCCCCCAACACTATCTTGTTGACCAGGTATTTCAGCACGGAGTGATCTGTAAACATTTTAAAGTGTCCTCCCAACAAGTAGTGGTGGAATTTCTGCAACGCGTACACCATGGCTAGTCCTTCTCTTTTTGTAGTGGTGTAGTTAATCTCAGTTGTAGATAGCTTCCTGCTAGAAAAATCTAGCGGGTGGTCGATATCCCCTTCTCTCGGTTGTGCCAGTACTGCTCCCAATGCAATAGAAGACACATCGACATGCACATGAAAGTCCTTGCTCCAATCTGGAAAAACCAGAATGGGCATAGTGTCCATCTTCTGTTTCAGCGTGTCAAAGCTCTGCTGGCATTCATTTGTCCAGCCAAACGGATAGTCCTTCTTCAACATCTTCTCCATCAGTGTTGTGATTTGAGCATAGCCTTTAATGAATTTAATGTAATAGCCAGTATGTCCTAACGTAGTGTGGAGTTTTTTTACTGAAGTAGGAGGTGGAAAATCGAGTATAACTACAATTTTAGATGGATCAACTAGCAATCCCTACTTGCATACAATATGGCCTAATAATACTCCAAATGATGAGAAGAAGATTCACTTCTTTAGATTCAAAGAAATTTGACATTGCCTGCATTTATCCAACATTAGCCTTAGACATTCAATATGATTTTTCAACAAACTAAACACGGTCCAGTCATCAAAATATGCTTCTAAACATTTATGCAAAAATTCTTTGAACGCTTCGACCACCACCCTAGAAAAGATGGTTGGGGCATTATTTAGTCCAAATGGCATCACTGTATATTGGTAGGATCCCCATTATATAGAGAACGTGGTCTTGTGGCGGTCCTCCTTAGCAATCCAAATCTGATGGTATCCTGAAAATCCATCTGTAAAAGAATATACCTCTTGGCCTCCCGCGTTGTCTAATACTTCATCGGTGAATGGTGTAGGGAAAGGGTCATGCAAACAGGCATCATTCAACTTTCTGAGGTCCACACATATCCTGATTTCTCCTGTCTTCTTGTCTTGTACCACCATAGGGCTGATCCACTCTGATTCTTCGACAGGTTCAATAATCCCTGCTTCCATCATTCTGTCAAGCTCAATCTTCACTTTTTCCTTGTATTTTGGATTCAATCTATGGGGTCTTTGCTTGACTAGATTCACACATGGTTTCAAATTTATTCTCATCTCTCCCATAGGTCCTTTGATACCCTTCATATTAGTGAACTTGGTCGGAAACAAGTCCTGATATTTGTGCAAAAATTCTCTAATCTTGTCAATGGTAGCAGCATCCCAATAATCTCCGACATTGGCAAGATTTGGTGTCTCCTCTGTTCCAATATTGACCTTTTTTATCTTGATTGGCTGACCAATAAATGGTATCTCAACTCATGGTCCCTCCACATATATTTGGCCTTCTGTTTCAGTGATGTTCACCTTCCTCAGATCATCATCGTCATCGGCATTGATATTGTAGCAACTCTGCAATTTTTGGAGAGGCGCAGTCCATTCGTCCTCTTCTTGTTCCATAGGGAGGCTAGATTCTTCCTCAAATACTTTTTGTCTCACAATCTGTAATGCTTGGTCTACTGAAGGATATTCACTTTCAAATGCAAAGGTGATGAAAAAATTATGAATCATACCTTCCCAATCTTCAGTGACGAGGTGTAGCTCCACTTGAAGGTACCAATTGACAGGGGTCATGTCCAGTGTGTTAATGAATCTATGCACCCATTCTTCTCAAGGAATGTCACTCCAAGCCTCTTTGCATCTTCGCACATGGTCCTTTGGGAAACTTTTACTAGTATCCCTTACTGTGAGACTTACTGCTTGTGCTGAGAACCGTGTTGTCATCAAGGTTCGGCATTGTGTCCATCCTATGATATTTCTTTTATACATCCCCCACCATCTTGCTAGTGTGGATTTCAGGGCTTCATCCATTGCCAACAATCTCTATTGTATTGGTACACTTGTTTCAAAATATGATAGGAAGGTTTCTAAAGGGTTCAGACAGTCAAATGTGGGTAAAGTGTTGACTGTTGTTCCAATCCAGCAAACTTCTCTGGTTAATCTAGCACATCTTCTGGTAGATACTTCATACATCTGGTTTTGCTAGTTCTCCAGTGCTTCTTCTGAATCTGATGAGCATGCACTATCACTTTGCTAGCTTATATTCCCATCGGCTCTAGGGTTGATGTAATCCTACTATCTGGATGTCAGTTTGTAGATGTTTTCCAGTTCATATGCGTGGTCTTCTTCTCTGATGGGCTCTTTGTATCACTAAACCTCATCTAGATCTAAGGGTGCAATGACCTGAAGGCCATCTCTTTCAAATGTCATACGTATTTTATTTAAATCAACAATAGTAGAATTGTGAAAGGCCCAATCAATTCCTAGCAATGTAGGGTAAGGGCAACTATCATCAACAATTTCAATTACCTCAAAATCTACAAAGTTTCTAACTCCTCCGATGTCCACAGGGACATGCTCCAATCGTCCAAATGGGTTGAAAACTTGCCGATTAGCCATTCTAATCCAGATAGGGGAATAGATCAACTTAGGTTTTCCCATCAGTGCCCAAGTTTTCTTCGTCATGACATTGGCCTCTGAACCTAAGTCAAGGACCACACAGTCTATATCATACTCTCATATTTGAGCATTCAAGTGTAATTCTTTATTTGTCCTTCTCTTCTTACAGATTTGGTGCATTTCCTTTCTCAGTAGGGGGTCTATCCTTCCTAGCTCAAATTGTCTGATTAAGTTTTGCAACTCTTGTACAGTGCTTTTATCTTGAATTAACTTAACACAAGTGCATAGAAATTCCTTGAGTTTTCTTACCTCTTTTCCTTCTTCTGGTAAAGATGACTGATCGAATGCCTGAGGCATTCCATATTATTTTATTTATGGTCGTGTTTTTGATGAAGAGCCTTGATCTACTTTGAACTCTTTCCTTTCTTATTCAAAGATTTGCCTTTATTTCTTCACATCAAAGATCTGGGTCTTTTCTACAGCTTTTCTTATTCCTGGGTCTTCTACAATCTTCCCTTCTGTCACTCTATCCTATCCTATAGCAACACCTCCTCGAGTAATAAAAATGAATCTAGGATCAGATCCACATGGTTCTTCTTTGATCAATTGTATTTGTGGGTTCTACTCAGGTCCTCATTTCTCCTAGATCTTATCCAGCAATACTGGACAATCCTCAATGACATTCTCAAAGGAGTTACAATAAATGCAAGTGGTACAAGGGTTCTGACATTCCCTTGCTAGATGTCCTAGCTATGCACAGTTATAACAAATTATTTTTCCTCGGCCTTGGCCCATTCCTCCTCCTCATCCTCATCATTTGTATCCACCACGAGGGTTGAATTTTCATCTTCCCGGGGAGTTATACTGAGTATTGTTTCCTTCTTGATGTACTTCGCCTTGAATCTTGTATATTTCTCTTGATCTTTCATGCATGAGATCATAAGCTCTGCAGTCTCTATCATCATGCCCTACTGATTTACAAAATGTGCAATACAAGTTTGTAGGGGTATGAACGTATTTCTGCATGTAGTATCACTCACCAGAGCGATGTTTATTTCTACATACTTCACACCAAGGTAAGGTGACTTGCTTCAAGGGGCTCGGAGCTCTAGAATCCAAGTATTCATTGAATAGAGGGCAGTGTTCCTTGTCATGACCTTCTGATCTGCATCTAACACACCAGATGTCTTCCCTTTTGTATTTTCCCTTGTCTTTCTTCATTTCTTTGACCTGTTGAGACAAACTAGTTAGTTGACTCAAGATCTGACTCATACCTAAGCTGGATTCTCCCATAGGGG
>ML779024.1:598884-614165 GCA_009831015.1 Picea engelmannii | reverse complement strand
TTTTCATGGATGGAGGATTTTGTAAGTATACTCTTTTCATGTTATGTTTTGTTTGACTATGCATTGTTAGATTAATCTTGTTATCAAGTGGTGATTCTTCATCCTCTTTTCATTATTTTTAAACTAACCCTATTTTTCAAAATCCTTGGAATATTTACTAGTTGAGTGTTCTTCCCTTGTCTCATCCCCCAAATATTTTAGGAATATTTCCTAGGGTTAGTAGTGAACTACATCTAAGTTTTACCCTAAAATTATTCACATCATTCTCTCAAAGAAGGACCTCTTTTGACCCCATATGCCCAAAGTAGTAGGTACTATTTGTTTTCTCCATAACAATCAATCAAAATTACTGAAAATTTACTACTTAGGGTTAGGGTTAGGGTTTATTTGCTACAGTTTTCATTTTCAACCATATAAACCTAGAAATCTAGGGTGTTTAGGCATACTATTTCCCTAAAATTTACTGATGAAACCCTAATTTATATTTTTAAAGTAACATTATTATAGCCATCCAAGGAAAAACATCTAGGGTTTTATGGTTGATTTTTACTATTGATTTTCTAGTTTTGTTGGAAAATAAAACCCTAGTTTTCCTACAATTTAGCCCTATAATTTACAGGATCATTTTATGATCAAAGGGCTATCTTTTTACTGCTGAAAATTTGAATATTTTATTGTTGTTATAAATTTATTGATGTTGGAAATTGACTGATATACTGCTATTATACATTTAATATTGCTTAAAAGTACATGTTTTACTACTAAAAATAATATCTACACTATTAGAGATCATTTATTTTACTATTTTTATAAATTATTTACTATTGTTATCACTTTATTTATTGTTTATATCTCTTTTGTTCTTGCAAATTTTACCTCATCCTTAGAACTCTTCTATGTTTCTATCATTTGGGAACTTCACTAAACTCGTCGTCAACTTGGAAATCCTTTCTTCTAGGTTTGATTCATTTTCTTTCCAAATCTGGAAATTGCCTTATTTCACCACCACTTATTCTCTTTCCTTTTCTTTATCTTGATGGTAGTGCAAGTAGTCACCCTAGGAGGGCCTACACTTGACTGTGTCTCTCCTAGGGATTCTTGTAGGCTAATGGGGAAGCCTTTGTTGTGTTGGATACTATTCCTTCACTAAAGAGAGGGAATTGTTTTCCTAGGTGACAATGGTGACATATTCCATGTTCCACTTGTATTACTGCCTTATGAAGGCTTTGCACTTGGTACTAGATTGTGTGGTAACATGGAATATGGAAGAAATATAAAAAACCATACCAATTAATATATCTAGAAATCCTGATATTGTGGAAAATGTATTTATTGGGGCAGATTGTTCTTTGGATGAGATTTAAACCTATATTTCCCTTTTCAAGGAATTTAGTGACATTTTTGCTTGGATGTATCAAGAAATGCCAATTAACAACCCCATAATTGTTGAACATGAGATTAAAATGTATGAAATTGTGAAGCCTTTTTGGCAAAAGATACAATTGATCAACCCTTAAAAGGATCCAACCATCATGGTAGAAGTGGAGAAAATTTTCAAATATATCTTCAACTACTCGATCCCCTTGACTGAGTAGGTTTCCAACCCTGTACCTTTTGATAAAAAAACAAGGGATTGTTCATGTGTGCATGGACTTCCAAGATTTGAACAAGGCCTATCCTAAGTATAGTTATCCCACCTTGTTTATTAATAATATTATCAACGAATGTACTAGAAGAGAAATTTTGGAATGCACCTGGTTATGTGATATTAATCAGAAACAAGAATATAACATAGACTAGCAACAGAACAATAGAATGTAGAGAATAACACACCAAAATGATACCTTTATTGAAATGGGAGCAATGTTGAGTTGTCTCTTTGAGGGGGAAACCTCCAGCAGTGCAGTTCTCTATTACAATAATTCACAAGACAAAGATTTATCATGCCTCCTACTCTTATTTATACTAATTATATCTTCTAAAGAACATTCTAGATGAAGATATTTCTAGAATAGGAAGATTCTATTAGGTCTTCTTACATTGACTTGTTCATATTTATTAAATAGGCCTTATTAACTAATGCCAACCTTTATTACATGGAAAATATATTATTCTATATATGTGAGGGGTTAGGGAGGTTAGGTCCCTAACATTACCTCCCCCTAAAAAATAGATTTTTCATCAAGGATTAAGATGAGGAAATTTCTGCATAATAGTAGTCAGATCCTAGGTGGCATCTTCTGGTGGAGTATCCTTCCATTGAAATAACACTTCCTAGATGGTGTAGTGACGGAGATAAATCTCATGTTGGTCGAAAACGGCTTGTGGTTGCAACCAAATGGAGCCTTCTTCATCCAACTATAGTAAATTGTTCTAAGCATGACACTTAGTGCTAATCACTTTCTTCAGATAGGAGACATGAAAAATAGGATGTAGCTTGGAGTTGTTGGAAAAAGCTAACTGATAGGCCATTGGTCCCACACATTTTAGAATAGTATAAGGACCATAAAATTTGGGGGCCCGTTTATGATATTGCTAAGATTTGAGAAAAGTATTCTTGTATGGTTGTAAACAACGAAACACTTGGTCCCCTTTAGCAAATTGACATTCAGAACGACCTTGATCTTCTAGTTTCTTCATGTTGTTCTGAGCCATGACCAAATTTTATTTGAGAGTATAGAGAATGGGCATGCGAGCTATAAGATTGCAGTCAACCTCCTGAACCTTGGAGACACCTGGAATGTATGGGAGAACTAATGGTGGCTTATGTCTGTAGAATTCTACAAAGGAAGTCATGAGAGTGGCCATATGGTAAGAGGTGTTGTACCACCATTCAGCTAAGGGTAACCACTGAACCGAATGATGTTGTCAATCACATACAAAACACCTAAAATATGTTTCTAGACACTTGTTGACCACTTTTATTTGGTCATTCTTATGGGGATGATATTTTTTACTAAGTTGCAACTGGGTTCCCTGGAGCCTGAATAATTATTGCCAAAAATTGCTAGTAAAAGTTGGATCACAATCAGAAAAAACATAATGAGGCATTCCATGGAGTTTGAAGATATTATCCATAAAAATTTGAACCACTATAGATGATGTGAATGGGTGTTGAAGAGAATATAAATGAGCATATTTGGATAGATTATCCACTACCACAATGATGAATAACTTATTTCCTGATTTGGGTAAGCCCACAATGAAATCCATAAAAATATTCGCCCAAATAGTAAGTGGAATCAGAAGCGGTTTAAGTGTGAAAAGAGTTTTGACACTCCCACCTTTATTGTGTTGACATATATCACATTCTTCCACAAAGGTGTGGAAATCATGTTTCATACCATCCCAGAAGAAAGAGCATTTTACTCATTCATAAGTTTTGGTAAAACCCAAATTCCCTGCAGTAGGAGAAGGATGAAACTCAGAGGGCACCATGGATTTAAGAACCGACTGTTTGCTTAAATATAGGCGAACTTTATAGAGAAAATATTCATTGTGCCAAGAGTACCCTAGAGCATCTTGGGGAAACTATTGTAGTTTTTGGATGAGGCTAGATATTTTGGGGTCGTGCAACCATTCTCGGCGAACAGCCTGAAGCCAATCAATGAAAATGAATGAGAGGGAGAAGAGGGACACTTTGTCTTCATATTTTCTAGGAAGAGCATCAGTTACCACATTTTCTTTACTCTTTTTGTAAATTATCTCATAATCATATCCAAACAGCTTGGTCACCCATTTTTGTTTCTCTAGGGATGAGATGTGTTGTTCCAATAAGTACCTGAGGATTTCATGGTCCATTTTAATTTGTGCCCTCAAAAAAATTACCATCAAGTACAAATTCCCCATTCCCGTCATAGATGACCTTCTAGATGAACTCAATGGGGTTCAATAATTTACCAAACGCGACCTCCGTTTTGGTTACCACTAGATACGTGTGAAAGAGGAATACATACACAATATGACATTTCGAACTCATGATGGCCACTATGAGCTCTTGGTCACCCTTTGGTCTCTGTAATACCCCCTCCACTTTTCAAAGTCTCATGAATCAAGTCTTTCATCCTTTCCTCTGTCATTTTGTGTTAGTTTTCTTTGATGATATTCTCATCTATAGTAAAATGTGTCCAACCCATCTCACCCATGTAGATCAAGTTCTCTGTCTCCTCTATAAGAAAAAATATTTCCTCAAATAGTCTAAATGTGATTTTGGCATCTCTAAATTTGAGTACCTGGGTCATATTGTTGGAGAGGATGGTGTAAGGGTGGATCCTAAGAAAATTGAATCTATGTATAATTGGCCTTGCCCTAAAACTCTTAAAAGTATGCATGGTTTCCTGGGTTAAACGAGAATTTATTGCAAGTTTGTTCAAAAGTATGGCTAAATTGTGGCCCCCCTAAAAAATCTCGTTAAAAATAATTCCTTCAGCTGGACTCCAACAACAAACCAATCCTTCCAAGCCTTGAAGGAATCTATGTGCACTACTCTTGTAATGTCCCTATTTGATTTCACCAAGACCTTTGTTCTGGAATGTGATGCATCAGGACAAGGAATCAGGGAAGTCCTCATGCAATATGGACACCCTTTGGATGTCACCAGTAAAAAATTGTCAGAGCGACATTTGGAATTGTCAAAACTCTTGTCACACTCAAATGGTCCATTTTAGTTTGAGTGTGAGAAGATATGTGATGGTTGTGCTCATTCGCAAGAAGATGATTACAATGAGGCTCTGAAGGATTTTTTACAATAAGCAAGAATGTCAAAAACCCTAGACATCCAAAAACCTAACCTTAGGAGATGAAGCACCAAAAGTCATGTGGGCCCCGTTTGGGTAAGTTAGTACATCAACTTCCCAAGGTCGTAACTTTTGCATACGATCTCTGTTTTAGGCGCACGAAATCCCGTTGGAAAGGTATCGTTGAGGAGAATAGTTTTGGGGGCTCAATCAGAGCCTTTGGTTATCATTGATAATATCGATCCATGAAAACATTCATTTAGGCCCTCAAAATGGCCCCGGAAGTTAAAAACTGCTAAAAATAGTAAATTGCCAAAATTGCCAGAAAATGTTTTTGAGCGAGTTAGAAAAGGTGGGTGGCCACCGCTATCCACCTAGATAAATCCTCCCTCCTTAGGAAGAAATGGTCTCCATTGCATTTAGTTCCCCCATCAGATGAGGAAATTTATGCTAAATTTGGCCTCGAGTGAGCCACTTGCCTTCGTGCAGGAGCTGCCCTGCTTTGACGACTCAATAAAGTTGGATCCTTTGTTGTCAAGTGCCCTTGATCTGTGTGTCCACAATATTATCACTGGATTCCTATTGCATGCAGTCAGGTTTGAGCTCTATTGGTGTTAACTGCTCTTCTATCTCTGAGGTGTCCAATAATGGTGAGAAATATGGCCGAAGGAGAGCCACGTTGAAGACTGGGTGCAGGCCAAGGAAAGGGGGAATGTTGAGCTCAAAATCATTGTCACCCACAACCTTGGTGATGGTTTATGACCCATAATGGAGTGGGTGAAGCTTTCTATGGGGCCCTATAAGGCATTCTTTCTACAAGTGAAACCAAACTTTGTCTCCCACCTGAAACTTATGTGGCACCCGATGTTGATCATGGCGCTGCTTGTACTTGGCATTAGACTTATGTAGAATATCCTAAACTTATTGGCAGATGTGTTGGATCTTCTCAATGAACTGGGTGGCTTTGTCAGCTTCTGGTGGAGCAGGGGATGAGACGGTCGAGCTGGTCACCAGGGGTAGTGCAACATCCATGGGGCTCAATGGTTGGAATCCCAACCCCACCTGAAAGGGGTTGTGGCCAGTTAAGCTATGTAGGGATCGGTTGTAGCTATGTTGGACATAGGGAATACTCTCATCCCATGTGCGAGGTTTTTTTGAATTGTACATGCACAGGATATGTACGATCATCTAATTGACAACCTCATTTTGGCCATTTTTCTGGGGGTGGAAGGTAGTGGATTTAGTGAGCTTGGTATCCAGCAGTGACCAAAGGCTCAACCAAAATACACTAAGGAACCGATTGTCATGGTCTGAGATAATGGTTTCTGGGATCCCAAAATGTACCCATACTCGTTCAAAGAAGAACTTGGTAGTGGCTTATGTTGTGATGTTCTTCTTGCAGGCGACTAGAATCGCCATCTTGGAAAAGTGATCAACAACCACAAAAACACAGTCATTTCCCCTCTTTGTGGATGGGAGGCCCGACATGTAGTCCATTGAGATGGATTCCCATGACCTATCATGAGTAGGAAGAGGGGTGTGCAGGCCCTATTTCTTAGTGGTCGGTTTGGAAATAGTGCAGGCAGTGCAGGACCTGATATACTTGCCAACATCTTGTCAAAGTTTAGGCTAGTAGAAATGCTTATGTAGCACTGCCACTTTCTTTTCGATGCCAAAGTGTCTTGCCACCCGAATGTAGTGAGATTCCCAAATCAGCTTCACGCGTTCACTTGATAAAACACAGAGATGGACCAGACGACACAACAACCCATCTTGAAGATGGAAATTAGTGACCACTGAGTTGCCTCCCAACATTTGGTAGGTGGTGGAGAAGTCAAGGTCTATCTCGTAGAGGTGGGGCCATCCAGAGGTCTCGTGGCTGCAGGATTCTAGCACCATGGTGAATGCCACGACTGGAGGTCAGTTGAGGCAATCATAAACTTGGTTGGTACTTCTTGTTTTATACTTGATGTTGAGGTGGAACTGTTGTAAGTATGTGGAACATTTCTGATGGCGGTCATTCTACAATTTTCCTTGGGTCTGCATGAATTGTAGTGGCTTGTGATCAGTGTGGATGAATGTCTCCTTCCCAAGAATGTAATGTCTCCACTGGTGGCAAGCTTTCACAATGGATTACATTTCTTTCTCGTAAGTAGGGTACTTATGGATATCATCTGATAGTGTCTCACTATGACATGCCACGGGGTGGCCATGTTGAGTGAGAACGATGCCCACATCATAATTTGAAGCATATGTCTCGATCTCAAAGGGATGTTGCAGGTCTGGTAATGAAAGTACTGGGGATGAGCACAAATGCTTCTTCAAGTCATCGAAGGCTTGTTGTTGGGACATGCCCCACACAAATTTTTCCTTACCGCCACCCCTAGTTACTTGGATGAGGGCCCATGCGATATGAGAGAATCCCAACACGAACATGCAATAGAAATTGGTGAGGCCCAAGAAGCTCCAAAGTTTAGTGACTGTGATTGGGGCTAGCCAGTCACGAATATATTGGATCTTGGTTGGATCCACATGCACACCATGTCAATCAATGATGTATCCTAAGCAATGGACCCCTACCATGCCAAAGGAGCATTTTTCTAATTTTACATATAGTTTGTGCTACCGTAGGGTGTGCATAACCTGTTGAATATGTTGCAAGTGTTCCACCCAAGTCTTGTTGTAGATGAGGATTTCATCCAAATACACCACTACAAAAGTATTGGTGAAAGTTTGTAGGATATCTTCCATCATCTTCATAAAAGTTGTTGGAGCATTTGTCAAACCAAAGGGCGTGACCAACCATTCACAAAGACCTTCTTTTGACTTGAAGGCGGTCTTCCATACATCTATTTGTTTTATTGGGACCTGGTGGTAGCCAGATTTTAGATCAATCTTACTAAAGTATTTGGCCCTCATGAGATGATCAAGGAGGTTGTCGATTTAGGGAATCAGGTACTGGTTTCAAACTGTGATTTTATTCAAGGCCTGGTAATCAATGCAGAGTTACCAGGTCTCACCTTTCTTCTACACCAGCACAATTGGGCTCCCACGAGGCGATGAGTTGGGATGTATGTGCCCCTTGTGGATCAGTTCTTGGATCAACCTCTTGATATCCTCATTTTCTAATAGAGAGAGGTGCTAGAATGGCCCATTGGGTAGCGGTGCGCCTGGGTTCAAATCGATGGGATGCTTGACCTGGTAGTGTAGAGGTACCCCGATAGGAGAGGAGAAGATATCTAAGTATTCTTCCACGACCTTATCCACTTTCTTCTGTTGTGTGGAGAGATCGTTCATGAAGGCCCTGGATGTGGCTGCAGTATTTCACTCACTCTGAGAGCGAATCACAAAGAACACAAATTTCCCGGTCTGAGAAATGACCTTCCTGCATTGCTTGGCAGAGATCAAGGAAATAACACTAGGAGGGACTGCCTCGGGTATCCTATACAATTTCCAATTCAAATTAATAATAACACTACGAGGCCTAGACTCATATACAACATGACGTTTCCATAAATAAGGTTGGCCCAGAAGAAAATTACAAACTTTGAGAGGAGCAACATCACAGAATACCTCATCTTTTAAGGGCTTGATGTCGTACGACAATTGACATTGTTGGCTGACGTGGAGATCGCTTCCTTGGCAGAGCCATCCAATGGTGTAGGGTTGTGGGTGGGGCATTGTCCGCAGGTCTAGCCACTTGACGACCTCTACTGAGATGAGGTTGTTTTGGCTATTTCTATCAACGATGAAGTGTAGCGGGGTGCCTTTTACCCACATCTGTGAATGGAAGAGGTTCTCGCCTTCTTTTGGCTCGTCTGGTTCACCAGGCAAGAGCTTGGTGGTAGAAATGATGGCACTAGGTTTCGCGTCAATGATCTGTCTTCCCCTTTCTGGTTCCGATTCGAAGTCAGAACCCGCATCTGATTCAGAGGCTTTCACTTCGGCCACCAGCAACTTCTTTGAGTGGTAGTCAACAGTGTTATGCCGAGGGCTCTTATGGAATTCGCACCACTTCCCGATATCTTTATTTGTCTTTCTGGTGTCCTTATTTTCTTGTGGCTTGGACTGGTTGTCCTGATACTATCCATCTTTTCTCTATATTTTTTTCTATGGGTTGCGACCACCCCTTCTTGGCTTTTGTTGTGAGGGGTTCCTAGGCCCAAATTGTCGTGTCTTTTGTTTGAGCTTCTGCTCGATTTTGATGGCAGATCAGTAGGTCATGCCCCAGGACGAGATGTCTAGAAATTCCATTTCAGTATGGATGTATCTATGCAGAGCACCATGATACTTGAGCACCAGATTTTTCTTTGAATCTTTGATACCTAGCTTGGTGCACAAGGTATGGAAGATATTAGTGAACTCTGGCACTGCTTGGTCTCTTTCTTGCCGCAGTGTGGTCCATTTGGTATACAAGTCATCATAAATTCCGACAGGGTAGTATTGTTCCTTGATAGCATCCCTGAAGGATTCCCAAGTTGTCACAACTATAAATAATGAGGGTTCCTCTATTTCCTTTTTCTCACTGAAAGTTTCCCACCAATCTTTGACATGGGGAACAACTTTGAGGAGTGCAAAAGCAAGCTTTTCTCTATTCGAAAAGTTATGGACAGAAAAATACCCTTCTAGTAGATTCAACCACTTGTCTATAACATATGCGTCTATCTGAACTTCAAATATAGGAAAATCGAAGTTGATTTGTACCTTGAAGGGGGCGGCGCCTCCGCTCGAGGAAGATGTGTCGCCTGTTGGTAGCCGCCGAAGGATTTGCGCGAAACTATCCATCATTTCGTTCCTCTGTTGTGTGAGGGATTCCTCCAGCAACATTTTGAAAATATCTCTTGTCCCATCATCTTTCCTTTCTCCTTCCATGAGAGGTCGCTTGGGCATGCGAGATATTTTGTCCTCAAGAGAAATAAGCTCGACGCCCAATTCTTTGTACCCTGACCTCGTTGGGGACATGCATTAAGACGACAAGGAGCAGACCACTCTGATACCACTGATCCGGATTTTATGATAAGAACAAAATGAATAAATATTATTAAAATATGCTTAACATAGAATAACAGAGATACAGTAAAACGGGTTTTCTATTCAATAAGAAAATAAGCTGAAACTGTAAAATGCAGCGGAAATCAAGCTTGTTGGAAAGGTGGCGGCTTATCTCTGAGAAGAGATGTGACGGATGTGCTCATTCGCAAGAAGATGATTACAATGAGGCTCTGAAGGAATTTTTACAATTAAAAGGAATGTCAAAAACCCTATACATCCAAAAACCTAACCCTAGGAGATGAAGGGCCAAAAGTCATGTGGCCCCCGTTTGGGTAAGTTAGTACATCAACTTCCCGAGGTCGTAACGTTTGCATACAATCTTCGTTGTAGGCGCACGATAGCTCGTTGGAAAGGTATTATCAAGGAGATTCATTTGGGGGGCTCAGTCAGATCTTTTGGCTATCATTGAGAATCTATATCCCGAAAAACCTCCATTTAGGCCCTCAAAATGGCCCTGGAAGTTAGAAACTGCTAAAAATAGTAAATTTCCAAAATTGCCAGAAAATGGTTTTGAGCGAGTTGGAAAAGGTGGGTGGCCACCGATATCCACATGGATCATGTGACAAGTTCCTTCCTTCTTGAGTACCATGACAACAGGGGAATAATAGGGACTAGTATTAGGACGGATAACACCCGCTTCTAACAATTCATGGGAAATTTTGTCAATTTTATTTTTTTGAGAAAAAGGATGACGATAAGGATGAACATTGGAAGGAAGATTTCCCGATATTAAAGGAATGGAATGATTATGGTTTCTTCGGGAGGGGGGAAGGCCCTAGGGGGTTTGGAAAATAGTATGATGGCATGAAATGATAGCTTGAAGGTTAGGGTGTATCGGGGGTGTCTCAATTGCTTGAATGGAATGGAGTTGGGTGATGATGCTAGAATGAAATTTTTTTAGTATATTTTCCATGCAGTGGTAACTTATGATCTCCATAGATCCTACGGTAATGCCTTGGAATTTATACGGTTGGCCTTCCTGTTTAAATTGCATGGTTAACTCCTTAAAATCCATGAGTATGGGTCCTAGGGTGTGTAACTATTCCACACCAAGAATAATGTCACAACCACCCATGTCAATAGAAAACATATGATATTTCATGTTATATTGACCAATTTGTAAGCGCACATTTTCACAACACCCTCCACATTTCATGGAACCATCATTGGCAGACATGATTTAAAAATTGTTGACAACACGGATATAGAAATTGACTTTTTGGGAAAGGTCATGATGAATGAAATTATGAGTGCTGCAAATGTCAACTAGGATGATGAAATTTCTATGCTTAATGTAACCAATCAATTTGAGGGTTTGAGGAGCATAAAAACTAGTGAGAGTGTGTAGCAAAATCAGTGGTTCAAATTTTGGAGGATCAGAGGACGATGTAATATCATCAGTTGGGGGTAGCTTTGCTTCAGGTGAAACCTCAACATCTTCATCAGAAACATATTTGGAAATGGCCATAAAAATTTTTTCTTCTTTACACTTCTACCCTGGAAAGTATTTATCATCACAATTATAGAAAAAACCCTTGAGTTGGCGTTCAACCATTTATGGTCATATTAACTTATGGACCTTGAGAAGAGTGTCCTGAGGGGAAATGGTGTTGGGTTTAGGTCGGGGGAAAAAAATGGGTCTTTTTCTCTGGGCCAAGATGACCTATTGTGCCTCCTTAGCACACTTACTAGCTTCCAACCAAGTCTTAGGGAGAGCCATGATGACCTGGGAGAGAATTCCATCCTTGAGGCCACCGATAAAGCATTCCCTAAAGAAATCATTTGTCATTCCCTCCATTCAGAAAGCCAAGTGCTCAAAGGAAACAATAAAATATTCCACTATTCCGGACTGTTTAAACTTGGTCAAACATCCTAAATGGTGGGTGTCTGTGTCAAAGAGTTCATACAACTCTACAACAAATTGTGACCAAGAAACATACCCTTGGCATGCATTGCAATGTCATTACCACCATTTCCATCTTTTCGGATCCAAATAGAGAATTCCATAATGAATCTTGGTCAAATCATCAATGATATCATGGAGGGAAAAACAATGTTTCATCTGAGTAACCCAATATTGTGGATCCAATCCATCAAATTTGTTGACCTCAACTCTAGGGACACAGGGGTCACAAAGTAGGGAGTTGGAATGAGAGTGTAGATCTTGGTTGGAGTAAACACCTTCAATATAGAGAGGTGGTTCAAAAGGGGAAGGACCCTAGAATTTGTTCATGAATTCCTTGAGAGAGGAATGGACTTTAGCAATTGGCTGCCAACTTGGGCTTAGATGTGATCCATTTTTTCATGAATGGTCAGAATGTCCCTATTTCTTGGGCTTTAAGGGAAGTAAGGTTAGTATTCATTTTCTGATTGGTTTCTTCTTGGCAGGTGGGAGCCATGAGGGGATGAGGGGTTGGTCCACAAACAAGAAATAAGAGAAGTGATATATACGATGAGGCAGTGAGAGGAGACCAATGGGATAAGTTAGAAATAAGGGCGTTGGGAACAGTATGGGTCCATCGGGTAAAAAAAAAGTTAAAAATGAGAGGAATCAAAACAAACAGGACGGAAAGGGGAATCCAATTAGATAGGTATCAAATAAGGGTGCATACAGGTAAAAAAGGTTTAAAATGATAGGTATCAAAACGAACAGGGATAAAAGGGGAATCCAATGAGATAGGTCTCAAATAAGGGTGTTGCAAGGTAAAAAAAAAAAAGGTTAAAAATGATAGGTATTAAAATGACTAGGGAGAAAAGGGGAATCTAATGAGATAGGTCTCAAATCAGGGTGTTGGAAGGCCCCATACTCCTATTTTTTTCCTTTTTTTATTTTTCTTTTCTTTTCTCTTTTTTTTTCACTCCTGCGGAGTTATATTCCAATCTGAATAATATTGCAATGTCGAAATGCCCAAATTCTTAACAGGAAAAAATGTGTAGTAATTTCACAACCCGAATGCAGGAGGCAAGGTTGCACTGCAATAGATATTGTATGTTCCTTTTATATTCTATTTCTGTCACAAGGGTTAGGGTTTTCAAGGTTCCTACAGATAAGAGCTTTCCCTGTGTTATATCTCTTGAATATATGTGTGGGGTTGAACAGTAGTACTTGACCCAATATCTCAAGGCACCAACTAAGGAGCCTAGACTGTACCCTTAGCTATACTACATGATTACCTAGGTAATAGAGAGTATCTTCCTGAGTGTTGTTCTCAGTGGAATTATAATAGTCAAGAGGCCAATCGATTGATCTATGGTTGGTTTCATGATACCTAGGGTGGCTCCCGATATACCAGAGGAACTTGGAAGTGCAAGTTTGTATACATGTGTTGTCTAATGCACTACCACTCGAAGGGGTACCAACAAAGGTTACAAGGTTCTCCAACAATGTGAGCTTAAAAACCTCTTGTATTTCTTGCGTGTATGCTTCCTGGACCGCATATTTATGCGTTGAAAGATACATCATTGTAGTTTAAAGATGCCAAAACACTTCTCTACCCTAGAAAAATATTTAACCCATAATTCTTGCCAAGGAAAGTGCTCTGATACCTCTTGTAATGCACCTGGTTATGTGATATTAAGCAGAAATAGGAATATAACAGGAATTACCAACACAACAACATAATGTAGAGAATAACACACTAAAATGATGCATTTATTGAAATGGGAGCAATGTTCACTTGCCTCTTTGAGGGGAAAACATCCAGTGGAGCAACGCTCTATTACAATAATTCGCAAGACAAAAATTTATCATGCCTTCTACTCTTATTTATACTAATTCTATCTTCTAAAGAACATTCTGGATGAAGATCTTTCTAGAAGCGGAAGCTTCTATTAGGTCTTCTTACATTGACTTGCTCATATTTATTAAATAGGCCTTATTAACTAATGTCGGACTTTATTACATGGAAACTATATTATTCTATCTATGTGAGGGGTTAGGGAGGTTAGGTCCCTAACAAATTTTCTCATTTATGGGCGGGTTCTCCGGCTATAACTAGATTCAAATGTGTCCTAAGGAGTAGCACAAGAATGTGTTCATCTATCCTTGGGGCACCTTTGCTTACTGCAAAATGATGTTTGGCCTTAGGGAAGTTGAGACACTTTCTAGCGGATTATGTCATACACTTTTCATGGCATAAACCACATTACCAAATCTTATCTAGATGATTTGGCTAGTGATTCTTGCAAGAGGGCATATCATCCTACCCATCTTCATGCAATGTTCAATAGGTGCCAATATTATCATATTCATTTGAATCCCCATAAATGCATCTTATGTGTCATATTTGGGCATCTGCTAGGTTTCATTGTGTCCAAGCAGGGGATCATGGTTGACTCGCTTAAGGTTGAGGCAATATTTCAATTGCCTCCCCCACATAACATTCATCAATTGCATAGCCTCCAAGGAAAAGTAAGCTTCTTGTGAAGATTCATCGAAAATTATGTTGATGTTACCAAAGGTTTCATGCACCTTTTGAAGAAAGGGGTCTCTTTTGAATGGGATGATTTTTCACAAAGATCATTTGACACTTTGGAAAAGGTCCTTAGGTCTTCCCCTCTACTAATTCCTTCTAACTATAGCAACATAATCAACCATCAATATGAAATTTATGTAATTTCAAGCCATGATTATATATTTACATTGTAAACATAAATTTCTAAGTTGGGTAGTTCCATGTTACAATGGCAACTTCATGCTTAAAGGAGATTGGGCTATAGATTTTGAAGTTTGGCTTAACTATTGGAACATAAAAGAAAACAATCAAAATCTTATGAAGTTTAAGATCAAACTTAGAATGACAATGAAATCATTCATATGATAAGTAGAATTACTACAAAAAATTGTGTAAATCCTAATTTACCTTATCAAATATATAAATCTCAACATTTTGAGTTTAAAGAACAAAATTAAACTTACCAAAATCTCAATGCTAATGACCTTCATAGTGAAATTGGTCATTAAACTAACCTTCAAACTTATTAAGATCAACAAATATCTAAAATTTTATAACATTACCCAATTTATAACATTACCTTTATAACCTTTAACTCTGGAAGACCTTTTCACTTACTTAGATTATAATGTTAGAATTTAATATTTTCATTTTTACTATGCTCAAGTTTACAAATGGCATTCTCAATAATATTTGAAATTAGGTCTAATTCATTTTATTTGTTTCATAAATGTGAGGTTCTCTATAGCCCACCAACATTAAGTAACAAAAGAAATTTAATAAAAAATAAATAATTACATAGGTACGTGGCAACATCTGAAAAATTAAGCCAACTCTAAAAAATATAAACCAACCTAAATGCATATTAAACCAAGAACTATCAAACACTAAGAGGGATCAAATTTCTTAAAGTGTAATTATTTTTATCATTTAATATGAAAAATGACAAAAAAAAAATTGTATCACTCTAAATACTTGACAAATCAGAGTTTAAGATTAATCTAATAATTATCATCAATAAAAAAATGTATCACTAAAT
>ML779024.1:550036-573784 GCA_009831015.1 Picea engelmannii | reverse complement strand
TATATGTGATGGGCTTATGGTTTGATAATCCGTTACTGTGTTACAGGATCTCCCGGCAGAGCACAGAGGTGATGCAGTAAGGAGCATAGTGTACGAAGCGAGCGAGAGACTGCGAGATCCCGTCAATGGCTGTCTAGGAGTACTCAATGATCTCCACAAAAGAGTAGCAGAGCTGGAATCGCAATTGGCTTCCAGAGAAGCAGCGCTAGCTAACGTTAGCCTGCAACATGCTAATCTCGTAACCCTCGTTACAGGATATGATCCCAATTCTTACAGCGCTTTATTGCAAGAAAATGAACACACGTATATGAACCCACATGGTTTAGACGATGCAGATCCTCTCCAGTTATGGGAGCCACTTTGGACATAAACAGGAACGATTCACCGTTCCTGAAATGGAGAAGAGCTGTATGTGAATAAGAGAAAACCATTGTTGTTGCTCCCTCTACCTTCTTTCCACACGCTCGTCGTCTATGTATGTAAACACGTATGGTCTTCGAATGCAATCACACGATTGCATCTCCACCCCTGAGGCTTATTTGTTAACTTCCTGAGATTGTAGACACTGTGATTCTATCAGAGTTTCTAATTTCTTCCATCGTTTTAAATTTATAAAAATGTTTCTTACTAGCAGTGCATTGTTTTACATTACTTGTTGAAAATTTGTATTCAATCAGGCACGTTATTATCTTTGGAAGTGCTGTTACTTTATAAATTTTGAGTTATGTTTAATTGTTTTAATTTTTTTTGGTTGGAATTAGGTAACATGAATTTGTACAAAATCACAATTTTTTCTTGTTTAAATTGTATTTCTGAATGTTGAAATAGATTCGTCTCAAGTTCCATTCTCACCTTGATTTACTTGGTGTTTGTGATGGTTCATTATAGCTTATGACTCATGAGTTTATTGCTATGTTGATTTGGTTTAGTTCATTGAGAGTAATGACTGTTATATCCCCACTCAATTCACTTCTCACAAGTGATATGTTGAACTCTTAATAATTGTTGGTTAAGAACATGTGCTTCTTTCTTGAAAGCTACACTGGGGTAGGGGGTAGGGTATGCATAGTCAAATCCATGCTCTAAGGGGATCCTTTGTCCCACAAACAAAGGGGTCTCATACACCAATTTGATGTCTTTAGTATATGGCTTGACATTGATCTTTTATATATATATATATTAAAGAAAATAGAATAAATATAAATCAATTTTATTTCATTTCAAATTTTATAAAGAAAATATTTTATTAATTTTTTTATCATTTTGGATTTATCTTAACTCAAATTTTATAAGACAAATGTTTTATCAATTTATTTACATTTTAGCCATAATTGCTAAACTCTATGGCTAAACTTACCTAAAAAAAACATTTAAACATTCAAAATGGTTCTGAGGAAAACAACCCCACTTTTTCATATATACAATGTTGCCAATATCTTTTCTCTAGCCTCTCTCTTTTTCACTCTTCATCCAACATAAAATGAAAATTTTGCAATAAAATTTAAACAATGTAAACAAGTTTTTCTTGTTCATTTTTTCAAACATTTTAACCGTTTCTTCTTAAATAATATAAACTTTTAAATTTTTCTTCTTAAACAATTTTAAACATTACTCTTTAGAATATAGTAAGCCTTTTAAATTTTTCTTCTTAAACAACTTCAACATTTCAAGCAAGCATTACTTTTTGGTTGAGAGAGTTATATTTTCATAACATTTCAAACTATCTTAGATGCCATCTTTCTCTATCCATTTGAATATACCATGATACCATGTTAAATATTGGAAACAACATTTCAAGCATTACTCTTGGGTAGAGAAAAATTACATTTTCATAACATTTCAAACTATCTTAGATGCCATCTTTCTTTATCCATTTGAATAGACCATGATACCATGTTAAATATTGGAAAAACTACAATTATAACGAACATAAAAAAAAAAAAGGAATATAGAAAATCTATGCAAATTAAACTTGCAGTTCTTCATTTTCCATAACTTTTTGGAAAACTCTTACATTGTTCCAACATATGAAGGATAGTACAATGTAAAAAGGACAATGTGAACTTAGTACATTTGACCACGTGGTGAAAGGAGACTTGCACATAGTACTATTACCAACAATATCCTATCAACAAAAACCCTCATAATATGAAACTCTTCTTTATTGCTCACACTTAAAAGATATATGTATATTGTCAACTTGCTGTTCATGTCTTGTTGAATGTCGATGTATAATATTTTCAAATCCATGATGGTAAAAAATAACGTAGCGAATGATTCACTTTACTAAAAAAAAATTATGGGTTTCATCTTCCATTGTTGTTATCCTAAATGGCTTGCATCATTTTGAGATATGCACTTTAAAACATTTGTACATTTGATGTTACCAAATTTATTGTAGTGTTAATTTTGTAATTTTTTATTTTTTTTTTGTATTTGTTGTGCTTTGAAAAGTATATGGATTTTTTTGTAGTTGCATTTTAAAATTTGTACTTTCCATTTACGTATGTTTTTGTTATGGTTTTTTTTAAATGAGTGTTGTGTTTTGTTGGTATAGTTTATTATATGTTTACTTAGTGGGAGCAAATTGTATTTTTTTTTTCAGCTAGGCCGAGTTTAGGTTAAGGTCAGCTTTAATGTTGGATGGAAGAACGATTTGTCCATGAGTGAGATGTTGTCACTGGGATTGTGCGATACTCGGTTGAACCTGGACGCCCCGTGAGACAGTAGTGGTAGGAAGTGGTAGGAAATTGTATATGGATAGTTCACTTTCTCCAAACAAATTTTAGTATTTTATTTTTTCCTTTGTATATATATTTGATTATACTATGTAAATAAATAGCTGCATAGTTATTTTGTAAGAGTTAAATTATATAAATTGAGTTTGGAATATAGAGATGAAGACTACACTTCCTACACTAATCAATGAGAAGAAAATATATTAAAAATAAATAAACATAGTTGCACTAATAAACAACACATAAACATACAACCATTAGATAATAATTTATCGGGGAAAACCCTTTTAGGACAAAAAAACTCACACTCTAAATGACACTCTTTGTATTATTCAACAACTTAATGGTTACAATACATTACATAGTCTCCATGCTCTCTTTCTCTCAACAAGAGTGTTCAATGGTAGCATAAGGAT
Source organism: Picea engelmannii (assembly GCA_009831015.1). Lineage (NCBI taxonomy): Eukaryota > Viridiplantae > Streptophyta > Pinopsida > Pinales > Pinaceae > Picea > Picea engelmannii. The sequence goes on along the minus strand of ML779024.1, from coordinate 570,630 downwards.
TTTAGAGAAGTTTTGGAACCGTAAGAGTAAGTTAAAACTCACACATTGATTTTCTCTATCCCTAGCACTCAATAAATAATCATAACAAAAACCATAATGCGTTTATGGTTTTCCAATTCTACATACTAGAAACCACCATTAATTAATTGGAAAACTATTGTTTCTTAGAATTCATTGCTTGCTAGTTATCTGCATTTATTCCTTTCCACTACTTAGAAGTTATTCCCTACCACTACTCTACATTTCTTCCATGTTATAGATTTGCCTTTGTTACATGATCCACTACATAATTACAAGGTTTACGACATCTGTCACAAAATTCTCCAACTTATCATATACCTTGCATGGGTATAAAGGAGAATGCATCAAACTACAAGATAATTGTTAGGGGCCATAGGGCCCATAGACTCACACCACCACTTGAATTTACATGTTCTCACTGATTTCATCAATGCCTTTGCAAGACTCTACAATGTTTCAACTTTCTCTAGTATCACTTTTCCCTCCTCTACCAAGTCACTAACTAAATGATATTGGATATTTGTATTCCTTTGTATGAAAATTTGGGTTCTTAGCCAGACAAATGACATTGTTACTATCACATTGAATTATAATATATCTATGACTGAGATATACTTCTAAACACAATTTCATAATCTAAATGGTCTCCTTACATGCATGAATAACTACCATATACTCTTCCATTGCAGTGGACAACATGACCTTATCTTGTTTCTTTCTCAACCAACTTACTGCTCCATTAAAAAATCGAAAAACATATCCACTTGTAGATCTCCTTATATTTACATCTCCATCCCAATCAAAATCGACATAACCCTGTATACCCTGTGAAACATCACTATGATAGAAAACGAAATATTTAATAGTAACTCACAAATACCTAAATACCCTCTTCATTGCAAATCAATGTTCACGTCCAAAATTAGCCATGTATCGATGAAAGACTCCCACTGCTTGGGCAATGTCTAGTCTAATACATACCATAACATACATCAAACTACCATCTAAACTTGCATAAGAAGCAAGAGACATATCCTCCATGTCTGTGGATGTTCTAGGACACTACTCAACTGAAACCTTAGTTCACACAAAAATCGAAACACTCAATAGTCTGTAGTCTACCATGTGAAAACGTTGTAGAACATAGTTTACATACGTATTATGGCTCAACCAAAGCTTTCTATTTTCTCTATCTCTCATAATATATATCCCTAAGATATATTTTACATCCCCAAGTCCTTCATATCAAATTGTGATGAAATTTGAGACTTAAAATTGTGAATCACATCCTTACCATTACCAAAGAATAACATATCATCTATATATAGAGTGATAACAAGGAAATGACCACCATCATGTTTGTAATACACACACTAATCTAATTTGAATCTTAGAAACTTCAATCCCAATATAAACGAATCAAACTTTTGGCACCACATTCTAAGAGACTATTTGAGACCGTATCAAGAATTTTTTAATTTACAAACCAATGACTCTTTACCTTTTTCAATGTAGTTCTTTGGTTGTGTCATATATATATCTCCCTTCAAGTCACCATGTAGGAATGCTTTTTTCACATCCATCTATTCTATCTCTAGATCAAACGTTGTTTCTACAAATAATAGGAACCTAATAGACGTTAACTTAGCAACTGGGGAAAAATCTCACCATAGTCTATCCCTAAAACTGGGAATATCCTTTCACAACCAACCTTGCCTTGTTCTTTTCAATATTGCCATCTAAGCCAAAAAAAAAATTGAATACCCATTTACATCCAATGAGTTTTCGACCATCAGACAACGGTACCAAGTCCCATGTATCATTATTTCTAAGTGCAACAATTTCCTCATCCATGGCCAATCTCCAAAACTCCTTATCCTCCATCCCCATTACCTCTTTCATAGCTCTAGGATCATTGGTATTAACAAATAGAAATAAAATATACATCTAAAATCATAAGAACTATCATTATAATATTTGGTTGTCTTTTTTGTTGATTGGACCTCCTTAAAGTTTGAGGTGGAGTTTCTTTCTCCTTTTTTGAACTCTCTAAACCCTCCTCTTAATTAGGTTCATCATAAACTTCTTGTTCATTTTCTAGTTCATCTTTCTTGATCTTGGATGGTAGATGAACCATTGACTTCTTTTCATCATCTTCTAGCTACACCACTGTGGTTGAAAACTTAACTTCTGTGAAATTAGCATTCATACTATTTAAAACTTTTCTAACTACAAGATCTCAAAACTTATACCCTTTCACACCAACACTATAGTCAATTAAAATACATTTCATAGCCTTGTTATTAAACTTATATCACTTCTCCACTACTAATTAGGCACATGAGCAAATGCCAAACAACCAAAAACATGAAAATGCTAGTGAGGGATTTTTTAGGATCTTATCCACAAGAGATATTTAACAAGTTGCATGTGAATATGAAAAAACTATTGTTGTTTCTCCCTCTACCTTCTTTCCACACGCTCGTCGTGTATGTATGTAAACACGTATGGTTTTCGAAGGCAATAACATGATTGTTGTTAACTTCATGAGATTGTCGACACTATGGAGTTTCTAATTTCTTCCATCGTTTTAAATTTATAAAAAAGTTTCTTACTAGCGTTGCATTGCTTTACATTACTTGTTGAAAATTTGTATTGCCTATAAAATACATAAATCAGGCACGTAATTATCTTGGGAAGTGCTGTTACTTTTCAAATTTCAAATTTACCCCTTATATATATATATATAATAATTTGAAAATAGTTATTATTATATTTTTTTATTTGTTTAAATATTTTATTTTATCATCAATAATCATTAAAAAAATATTAATAGTCGGTCGAAGTGTAAGATTTAAGTTATTTTATATTTATTTTAAAAAAACAATGTAATTGAGTATGGGGAAAGAGTATTTTTAATTAATTATAATTATGTTTGTGATGGTTTATTATAGTTTATGAGTTTAGGGTGATGTTAATTGGGTTTAGTTTAGGTGATTGAAAATAATGATTGTTATCTCCCCATTAAAATTCAATTCTCAAAAATAACACATATTGAGCCCTTAACAATTGTTAACTATGAGAAGTACTAGAAATACTTAAGAAAAAAAAATTATAATTATCACCTATCAAAATGGATTAATAACAAATATTTCATTCATATTCTTTATATTATTTTTTAATATAACTTAAAAATATTGATTTTATAAAATAAAAGGTGTATATATATATATATATATATATATATATATATATATATATATATATATATTCTTATTTTATAATAAAATGAATATATAAAGTTTAGGTTATATCTTTTAATTTTCATTTTTTTTTATAAAATCAATATCTTTAAATTATATTTAAAAATAATATACAGAATAGAATGAAATACATTAATGAATATTAGGCTTAATGGTTAAGAACATGGGTTTCCTCCTTGGAGGTCACATGGGGTAGGGTATGTATACCTATGTAGACTTTAATTATCAATTTGAATTTATCTTAACTCAAATTTTTATAAGGAAAATATTTTATCTATTTTTTGTATCAATCTAGATTCATGTTAACTCAATAGTTATCACTTTATTTACATATAAAATCATTAATTTAGATAACAATTTTTTTTTGCTAGAGAGTTTTATGTCACACTGCAATTTTCAATACAATTTATACAATTAAATTGAATTAATCATCCATCCAAACACCCTCATGAAAAAAAAAATATCAATGGATATGATCATCTTAGTCATAAGAACTCTCAACTCTACCAAAAATGCATGCACCTCCTCCTTCACCCAGAACTCCCAAAAGTCCCTACAATTGGCTCACCACCTCTTCCAGTTATGTAAACAAAGAGATGCAGTTTAGCCATAGATGCTAAACTTTTCTATGAAAAAACTTTAGACATCCAAAATGGTTCTCTATAGATGGAGGAAAACAACACTCACTTTTCCATATGTACAATGTTTCCCATATCTTCTCTCTAGCCTCTCCCTTTTTCACTCTTCATCCAACATAAAATGAAAAAATTGCAACATAATTTAAACAATGTAAACAAGTTCTTCTGGTTCAATATTTCAAACATTTCTTCTTAAATAACATAAACATTTCAGACTTTTGTTCTTAAACAACTTCAACATTTCAAGCATTCATATTTTGGTTAAGAGAGTTACATTTTCATAACATTTCAAACTATCTTAGATGCCATCTCTTTATATCCATTTGAATAGACCATGATACCATGTTAAAGATTGGGAAAATTGTAGTTATAACAAACAAGCAAAAAGAGAAAGAGAAAGAAGGACATAGAAAATCTATGTAAATTAAACTTGTTGTTCTTATTTTTTCCATAAAAACTACTCTTTGGAAAACTCCCACACTATTCCAACATATGAAGAATAATACATGGTAAAGAAATCAATATAAACTTAGTGCATTTGACCACATGAGAAGTGAAATAAAACTTGCATAGAGTACTATTACCAACAATATCCTAGCAACAAAACCCCTCCTAATATGAAACTCTTATTTATTGTTGACACTTAAAAGATATACATATATCAAAGAGATATATGAAACATGAAACAATTTAACTTCCAAGGAATGCCAAAAGACACCTGCAATAAAAATCAAATAAATCTCATAACAAAAAAATGTTTTCAACTTAAAATATTGTGAACTTGTTTGATGTCGATGTATGATATTTTCAATTACATGATGATAAAAAATAACATAAAGAATGATTTATTTTACTCTAAAAATTAATGGTTTTGGGTTTCACTTTCCATTGTGGTTATCTTAACTGATTGTATCATTTTTAGATATGCACTTTAAAACATTTGTACATTTGATGTCAACATATAGGATTGCAATGGTGCATTGTAACACACTCGACACCTAAGTACCCTTTTTGGGATGGGGCATCAAATTTTTGCTTACACAAATCATCTCAAATAATCTCTCCGAGATGATTCATTCTCTTCTACTTGCCCGTAGCTCTCTAACGATTGCTACCAGGATCTAAACCGACCTCTTGTTTGTAAGTTATGGCCTCTCAAAATTCTTCAGGCATCATTACCATGTGTCTCCACTTCATTAGTATCATCCTTAGGTTCCTACCTACCGCAGGGAAGGTCTATCCACCGTCCAATCCAACGGCATGACTTAATTCTCATCTAACACATAGGCTGGAGGAGAATTCGGCATTCGGCGTTGAATGCCTCTTTTTCTTAATGTACGCATGTTCTCTGGAGTCTCAAATTCCCAGACTTTTGAAGACCCAGAATCTCTCCATGTGGCTATGACCTTCAGGCCTTTCAACTTACCCACGACGTTGCATCCCAAACCCCTAGAGTCCCAAATTCTTGGACTTCCAAAGTCCCATAATCTCTCCACGTGGCTCCGACCTTCGGGCCTTTCGACTTACCCACGATGCAACATCCCAAACCCCTAGAGTCCCAAATGATCATCGGATCGATGACTCTCATCGATTCGCAACTTCGGTGTTCGAGAGTTCTACCCGCTCAATACTCCTTTCTCCTGGAGTAGGACTTTATTGAAGCGCTACATGCAAATCCTTCCACTTGTGGATCAGAAGGTTGGGAGGGTTTCTCCATGGAGTCCCCAAATCAACAACTCACAACTGTAGGTCAGGGGTCCCTTCGTCTTGGTATTAGGCCACTCTTAGAGGGACACTTTTCAACTCGAAACCCATTGGCAATATACGTGGCACATGCCTCAGGTCATCGACATCTCTTTGATCTACCACAAAGTCGCCACACATGGAATCACCATCGCTCGACACATGGACCCCCACACACTCTCATCATGATACGCACATTCCCATGAATAGACCACTGAGAGGGATCATGAAGGATCCAAAGATTGATGGTCCAAAATACTTTGCAACTTTGACATTCAGATCTTTTGGTGTTATGACACCTTTTCTCTCTCGAAGCGGTCAATGTTGGGCTGACTACAACGTAGATATAACGGTTGGGATAGTTCTCGGTTGTCCTCAAATCTACAACCCGCATCACTTCGTGACTCCAACATTCGGGAGTTTTGGCGGTGGTGAAGTTATAACATCCCGGAGTTCTCAACTCCCAAGGCCCCGAAGCCAATAAGAGCTTATCTCTTCTCGGACTTAGAAAATGGTTCTAGGTTCTTGGTCATATGGGACTTAATCGCGTTCTAGAGGCTACACTCACAGTTCTTGTCCAATAATTGATTAAGTTCATGTGCATGAGTCTATGGTCTCTTGGTCAATTGGTTTAAAGGATGTGTCTTCCATTCACCGACTTAAGTTCTAAGACATGAAAATGTATTATTCAACCTATGCAGGGATCGTGAACTCTTTCCTAAGTTCATTTGAAGACCCATGTATATTAGTCCTTCTACGGCTACGCAAAGATAACCAGGAACCATTCAAAAACATGGGTTTGAAAAATAACCATAATCATTTCTATAAATAATCATAAAACGTAAAGTTTAAATCATAGACATTCAAATCATACATTTAAATTCAAGTTGACAAAGTCTATGGAATACTTATTTGTTACAGTTGATATCCGACCAATTGATTGTGGGTGTTCTCCTTTCCACCTAACCATAGGATCAAAGGCATTCATTCTTAGCACTCTAGCAACCCCCATGCCAAGCCATGATATCACCAGGGAACTTTTGCAGTTTCGCAGAGACTCTCTCTCTGTCACAACAACTCTTGCAATTCCTTAGAGATTCTCTCTCTCTGTCACAGCCTCTGTGAGGTCTATCAGATGCTCCCTTAGCATCAAGATTGCGATCTTCGACTCAGGTCATGTCTTCTACAAATTCTCAGAGATCCTTTTTCTTTTTCTATCAAGTAACCAAAACATCTTATCAAGCTTCCAGTACTTCTTCTTAGCTGGAGAGCCTCACACGCTCTTCCTATTTTCTTCTGTATATCCTTTGTCGCACATTTTCCTCGATCGTCTCTTTCTTGTCTTCCTTTGCGTGTATTATTTCATGCCTTTATCCTCCTCAGGAAGGTTCTAGACCTATCATTTTCCTTCTGTCATAAGGAAACTCGGGTCAATCTGGGCCTGTAGTAAAAACTTCCTTCTGTGGTACTTTGGGATGATAGTTTTCTGTCTCCCCAGCTAGACCCTCCATGCTTCCATTCATTGGGGTGGTTGATGGTTAAACAACCAATCATTTTCTTATTAACTCATTTCTCCTTGGGATCTAGATGAAGCTTATTATTTCAGCAAGGAGAAATTTGGGTCATTTTGACATAATGAACCCTCTCCACAGTTTCCCCACTCTTTTTGTCTAGTGATATCATGGCCAATACTTCAGGTCTTCACCCCCACAGTCAGTTGTTGAAAATATACACAATAATACATTTAAATTGTTATCATGCCATATCATGGTGATCATTATTAATGATTAATTGCAAGCTGGGGGAAACAGGGGTGTTACAATCACCTCCCCCCTAAAAGGAACATTTTCCTTGGTGTTCTTTCTCAGTAACACCTATCATGTCTTTTTCATTCAGTTGTTTCAGAAATCTTTATTCTCTTTCTTGGTCAGGTCCTTTCTAGACTCCTGGCCTTCGTCTCCTGCTTTCAATAATCTTGGATAACAACCATATTAATCACAATTTCAAGCGGGAACATTTCATTGTTGTGCAAAATTCAAGAGGAAAAATTTCAAAAATCTAGCACAATACTTATTTGTGTAGTTCGTGGATTCACATCCACATGGTTGTCTTGTTATCTTGGATCACTATTTTTCCTGGACGTATCCATTGTGTGCATGATCCCAATCAATAGTATATAATAATTATCAAAGTATCCTCTTTCTTGTGGTCACTCACCCTCCAGACCCAGGCTCAGGCATCCCCTTCTCTACTATACAGTCCCTCGGGTGATACATCTTTGCTTGCCAAGGATTTCTCACATAGGAAGAGTTCTAAAGAGTTCAATGAGCCTTACAGTAGAGGCATCCCTCCGTCTTATGTTTCCAAAACTCAACATCTTCTAGGGAGATCATGACTTACCACATGGTTCTCATGTCTCAACAATAGCCTTTTTCATGCTTTCCATCTTGACATCCTTCACCTGTCCTCCCTAGATAGATATTTTTCATCTCACCTTCCCATAGATGTTTGACTCAAAAGGAAATTGGTCTTCCTTATGGGCTGACAACACTATCATATCCAAGACCCTTTTCTTTCTGCAATTTCAACATTCCTCATCCAAACAAATTGTTAGTTTTCATGCACATTGTATTTTAACAATTATGCATACTAACAGTCCAAGTCATTTTCATTCATTCAAGGGTACAAAGAAAAAGGAAATACCATTATTTACGTATGCATCCTTTTAAATATTAAATTTTCCAAATGCAATTCAAATATCAAATGACTTTAATCAATGTGTCAATATTCATGGTCACATTCATACCCAATGCACCCTTGCATTGATTTCAAGTTTTCCACACTTTATGACAAGCACATTTCCATGTTGTGTTGGAGCTTAACCAACCTCTTCACCATATGGCTTATTCATTCTCGTTCATTATTGCAACAAGACTGTGCTTCATGCTACAGGATGATCATGATCCCAAATCAACACTTATGAGACTAAAATTTTCTCTTGAATGCACCCAAGCATTCTTCCTTCATTAGTAACCAGGGTGCCAACACTCATGATCACCCAAATTTTCCTTTCTTTAACAACTGCACAATTCAAGTGGACTATTGGAAGGTCCTCCTTCCTTAATGGGAAATCCATTTTCTGCCCTCTTATGCAAACATGAATTTCCTCAACGCAGTCCATGGAATGTGTTAACTATGAGCGCCTTTATTCCCAATCTCCCTAGATTGGTCATTGTACCCATGGTACTCCTTACTCATGCATTTTATTGCAAGGATTATAACTCATCCTGAACTGGCATAGAATCCCTCTCTCTATTATTCAGATTCTTCTTTCTTGAATCTTACCCTACTTGGGTATCAATGGCATAGAATAGCCACTCAAAATTATTCGCATATTAGTAATAAATTAAAATACTTCAAAGGAAATTCTTACCAAATCCCTCCATGTGTTATGCCACAAGGGCATGAATATTTATATACATGTTTTGACTGTTAGAACCTTTTTTTCTGATTTTTGCCTCATCAGTAGTGCTCCATGGGGCTCCCAAAGTCCTTTCAACAATCTTTCAAAATCAACCTTCTTGCATTTATCCTTTATCAAAGGTTATCTACCATTGGTAGCTTCCCTTTCCCAACAACTCCAATCATTTCTTATACATGACATACATCACAAATATATATATTTTAGTCATCATGTAAAACAAAAATGCACGTATCATAGCATTTAAATTAACAAAACGTTTTCAGATACTCCCCAACATATCTCTATGCACTCTACCACATTACTCCTTAATGTGTTAGCTAGTGCAATCACAACCCAATTTCAATTGTATTCTTTAATCATACAACCATTAGCATCCTTATGCCAAAACACTTAGCTTCATTAGTAAATAAATCTCTCATACCAAAGAAATACAATAAACAACAAGGAAGGGGTCAAGGAAGTCTTCCCTTGTCCAACTCCTTCTACACAACCATGGACTTTCAATCCAATTGAGTTATTTTTTCCCAAGGCCTCACTACCCTTACTTATCATGGCTTAACCAAGCTTATTCATTCAAACTTACTTATCTATTTATTTCCCCTTTTCCAACTGTACTTTTTTCCACATCTGCTCTTCTAAGGCTTATAACTATGCTAAACAATTCATAGTTTTTTGGTTGAGAAAAGTATTCCCCTTTTCTCCTTCTTTTCTTATGAAATCTATTCCATGATGAGATCTTCCTGCTCCTTCCCTTGAGAAGCCTTGGTTAGGTTCACCTCAACCTTCTTGGTGAATTGACATTCTTCAACAACAAACCTTTTGTTCATGATGAATCATGAACCTATGCATTATGCACATTACCATTCTGCTTTCAGAATGGTCAACGTTCATTTGTTAGTCTTCCACTCATACATTTTGTTTTAGAATGTAATCCATGATATATATATATATATATATGCTTGCAACCCACTCCCTAATTTCCAACAATCATTAAGGTTGTGACTATGTTCTCCTGACAGATTCTTTACACAGTTCCTTCACAAGGAACTCCTTCGACATGCAACTTCCTTATTGCATATCCATCACTATCTTTGATGGCCTCAACCTTGAGTTAGATTTAGTTGTTTACTAAATATTCCATAAGGAATATAAACATCCATCTTGTTTATGCATCCAAATTATTTATCCGCACATATTCCTTGTTTGGTTAACTTACATCCACGATGCACTTAACCACATGCATAATCATAAGCCTATGTGTTTCTACCATAGGTATATTTTGCAGATCACATACATCTTTACATTAAAATCATTTAACTCATGATTGTTCACAATTGTTCTCATGCGATCCTCAAAGGCATAATCATGTTGCCTTTTATCATGACAACAGAGAATCCTTGCTCATTTACTCTTTAATCTATTTATACTAGCCTTTCCCAAGGGAATGGAACACATTCCCCTTAATCTATTATTCAAAACAAAACTTTCATGACTCTTCAGAATAGAGTCATCCATGCATCCATGGTATTCATTCAATCCAGGAAAGTACAATTATTTCCTTACATTTCACTCATGCATCATACATGTGCATCATTTGCATGTTTAACATCATTAATTCATATCTATTCGGTCTTAATATCAGCCCTTATATCAAGAAACCTTATGATGCATTAAATCCATGCACTCAGGCATAAATAACACAACTAAACATTCATCATGCAAGCTCACTGCTTGCACCTTTTCCATGTCACTTATACACATGGACACACCAAAATTCCATATCCTTCTCCCAAGGATAATCCAATCATTCTTATGACAAGTCTCATAGAGACACTCAATACAGAGCTTCCCTCTCAGTTGAGAGCTTGCAGTCATATTATTCTTTTAAGCATGTATACATATATTTGTATATATGTAGGTGCATCACTTGCACCTCTCTACCTCATCCATTCACATTGATATTTTTGTTTTAATCTTAGTGTTCTTTAGCGAGAGGTTATAGTCAATTATATGACCAATCTCGCAGTCATAATTCATACTGATGTTTCCCTCTCTTCATGGAAACAACCAACGAGGGTCACAATTTCCCTTTCTACTATTAAACCTCCCATAATTTAGAATTCAGATGGGTAGTTATTGCATCACTCAAGGCAATAGGATAACCATTTCTAGTCTCTTCTTCATGCCTCAGTTCACTCTTGGTCAACAGATCTCTATAGGGGAATCTTTTCCTAAACTCCCTCTTATGGATATCTGAGTGTACCAAGCCATATCTGCATGGCTACCATCCACCTATGGATGCCAACTTGACCCATTTGTCATCTAGAAGTGTCCCAAAACTTCCTCTTCCACATCCAGGATCAACATTTCATTAATTCCTTCCACCTTACCCTCATAAGGCACTATGTACTCAACATCATCAACCTTTTACTTATGCTTCCATAGTGAGATCATCACTAACCATATGATCTATGAAATCACCATATTTTTCACTCAATGAAAAGATATAATAAGTATATATGCATGTCATATGCATGCTCTATCTTTGCAATATGCATTTTAGCATATCTTCCTGCACCAACCATTATACCCCTCGACATAGTCCCACTTTTGTAGGACCAGCTATCATTTCTTGAAATAAATGATAGGCTTCTTCTGCCACAGTCTAGCATGATTCAATCTTGTTGGGTAACATCCCAACCAAATTTTAATCTACACCCTTCTCCTCACGAAACTTATGCAGATAATTTATGTATGATAGTAATACTCTTGACATACTCATCTTAGCCTTGGTAAACTATTCTTATGACTATTCCCTGGCCCATCCATGCCTTTGTTTGAATCTTTCTCTGCTATATAGGATAGCGCAGGGTGCCCTTTCCCTTGAAATTTTCTAAGAAAGAAAATATACTCACTTGACTCTTTCGTGATTCCAAGCAGGCCAAGTGTTTTTTTTTTCTCTGATACGAATTTGTAACACACCCGAACCCTAAGTACCCTTTTTGGGATGGAGCATCAAAATTTTTCTTACTCAAATCATCTCAAATCATCTCTCTAAGATGATTCATTCTCTTATACTTTCTCATAGCTCTCTAACGACTGCTACCAGGCTCTAAACAAAACTCTTGTTTGTAAGCTATGGCTTCCCAATTTTTTTTGGGTTTCATTATTTGAGGTCCACATGGCACCCACATGGCTCCACCTCATTAGTACCATCCTAAGGTTCCTACCTCCCGCAAGGAAGGTCTATCCACCGTCCAATCAAACGATGGGACTTAATCCTCATCTAACACACAGGTTGGAGGAGAATTTGACATTCAGTGCTTCGATGTTGAACGTCCTTTTTTATTACTATACGCATGTTCTCCGGAGTTCCAAATTCCCAGACTTCCAAAGACTCTAAATCTCTCCACGTGGCTCCAGCCTTCGGGCCTTTCAAATTACCCATGACGTTGCATCTCAAACCCTTAGAGTCCCGAATTCCTAGACTTTCGAAGTCCCTGAATCTCTCCACATGGCTTCGGCCTTCGGGCCTTTCGACTTACCCACGACATTGCATCCCAAACCCCCAGAGTCCCGAATGATCATCGGATCGATGACTCTCATCGATTCGCAACTTCGGTGTTCGGGAGTTCTACCTGTTCAATACTCCTTTTCTCCTGGAGTAGGACTTCGCCGAAGTGATACACGCAAATCCTTCCACTGGTGGATTGGACGGTTGAGAGGGTTTACCCATGGAGTCCCCAAATCAATAGCTCACAACTCTAGATTAGGGGTCCCTTGGTCACGATATTAGGCCACTCCTAGAGGGACACCTGTCAACCCGAAACCCATTGGAAAGATACGTGGCACATGCCTCAGGTCATCGACATCTCTTTTCTCTACCACAAATCTGCCACACATGGCACCACTTTCGCTCGACACGTGGACCCCTATGTGCTCCCCATGTGATACGCACATCCCCATGAATGGACGGTTGAGAGGGATCTCGAAGGATCCGAAGATTGGCGGTCCACAATACTTCACAACTCCGGCATTCAAAATTTTTGGTGTTATGACACCTTTTCTCTCTCAAAGAAGTCAACGCTGGGATGACTACAACGTAGATCCAACAATTGGGATAGTTCCCGGGTGTCCTCAAATATACGACCCGCATCACTTTGTGACTCCGACATTCAAGATTTTTTGCAGTTATGAAGTTATAACATTCCAAAGTTCTGAACTGCCAGGGCCCCGAAGCCAATAAGAGATTAGCTCCTCTCGGACTTAGAAAAGGGTTCCAGGGTCTTGGTCATATGGGACTTAATCACGTTCCAGAGGCTACACTCATATTTCTTGTCCAATAATTGGTTAAGGCCGTGGGTATGAGTCTGTGGTCTCTTGTTCGATTGGTTTGATGGAAATGTCTTCCATTCACCGGCTTATGTTCTAAGACAGGAAAAGGTATTATTCGAACTTTGTAGGGAGTGTGAAGTATTTCCTAAGTTCATTTGAAGAACCATGTCTATTAGTCCTTCTTCGGATACATGGAGATAAACATGAACCATTCAAAAACAGGGGTTCGCAAAATCACCGTAAGCATTTCTATAAATAATCATAAAGCGTAAAGTTTAAATCATAGACATTCAAATCATACATTTAAATTCAAGTTGACAGAGTCTATGGAATACTTATCTATTATAGATGATAGTTGGCCAACTGACTGTGGGTTTTCTCCTCTCCACCCAACCATAGGCCTAGAGGCATTTATTCTTAGCACTCTGTCCACCCCCGTGACAAGCCATGATATCACAAGGGAACTTTTGGAGTTTCTCAAAGACTCTCTCTCTCTATCACAACAACTCTTGCAATTGCTAAGAGATTCTCTCTCTCTCTCTGTCACAACCTCTGTGAGGTTTATTAGATGCTCACTCAGCATCAAGCTCACGATATTCTGCTCAGGTCATGTCTTTTTCAAATTCTCAAATATCCTTTTTCTTGTTCTATCCAGTAACCAGAACAACTTATCAATCTTCCAGTTCTTCTTCTCAGCTGGAGAGTCTCACGCGCTCTTCCTCTTTTCTTTTGCATATCCTATGTCACGCATTTTCCTCAGTCGTATCTTTCTTGTCTGCCTTCACATGTATTCTTTCACGCCTTTCTCCTCCTCGGGAAGGTTCTGGATTTGTCTTGTTCCTTATGTCAGAAGGAAACTCGGGTTATTCTGGGCCTGTAGTAAAAACTGCCCTCTGTGGTACTTCGGGCTGATATTTTTCTGTCTCTCCATCCATACCCTCCATGCTTCCATTCATTAGGGTGGTTGATGGTTCAAAAACTAGTCATTTTCTTATTAACTGATTTCTCCTTGGGATCAGGATGAGGCTTATTATTTCAGCAAGGAGAAATTTGGGTCATTTTGACATAATGAACCCTCTCCACAGTTTCCCCACTCTTTTCCTCTAGTGATATCATGGCCAGTACTTCAAGGCTTCACCCCCACAATTAATCGTTGGAAATCTACACAATAATACGTTTACATTGTTCCTATGCCATAGCATGGTGGTCATAATTAATGATTAATTACAAGTTGGGGGAAACTGGGGTGTTACATGCACCAAATTTATTGTAGTGTTAATTTTGTAATATTTCATATCTGTTGTGTTTTGGAAAGTGTAGTGTTAATTTTTTAATATTTTGTATCTGTTGTGCTTTGGAAAGTGTAGAATTATGAATTCTTTTGCAGTTGCATTTTAGAATTTGCAGTTTCAATTGAGGTATGTTTTTGCTATGTCTTTTTAAAAAATGAGAATTGTGTTTTGTTGGTATAGTTTGTTATATGTCCATTAAGTGGTAGGAAATTGTATATGGACAGTTCACTTTATCCAAAAAAAAATTAGTATTTTATTTTGTCCTTTGTATATATATTTGATCATATTATGTAAATACATAGTTACATAGTTAATTGTTAAGAGTTAAATTACATAAATTGAATTTGAAATATAGAGGTGCGGGCTACACTTCCTACACTAATTAATGAGAGAAAAATATGAAAAAATAAATAAACATAGTTGCAGTAATAAACAACACAGAAGCATACAAAGATAATGATTTTTTTTTGGGAAAACCCTTTTAGGAGAAATAAACCCACACTTTAAATAAGACTCAATGTATTACTCAACAACTTAATGGTTACAATACATTACAAAGTCTCAATGCTCACTTCCTCTCAACAAGAGTGTCCAATGGTAGCATAAGGATTTTAGAGAAGTTTTGGCAGCATCAGAGTAAGTCAAAACTCACGCACTGATTTTCTCTATCCCTAGCACTCAATAAATAAGCATAATAAAAACTATAAACCATTTATGGTTTTCCAATTCTACATATTGGAAACTAGTAATTAATTGACAAACTATTGTTTCTTAGAATTCTTTGTTTTCTCGTGATCTGCATTTATTTGTTTCCACTACTTAACAATTATTCCCTACCATTGTTCTACATTTATTCCATACTTCACTACAAAATTACAAATTGTACGAAACCTGTCACAACATTCTCCCACTTGTCATATACCTTGCAAGAGTATAAAGGAGAATGCATCAAAATACAAGTTAATTTCTAGGGGCTATAAGGCCCATAGAATCACACCGCCACTTGAGTTTACATGTTCTCATTGATTTCATCAATGCATTTGCAAGACTCTGCAATGTGTCAACTTTTTCTAGTATCACATTTCCCTCCTCTACCATGTCCCTAACTAAATGGTATTGGATATCTATATGCCTTTGCATGAAAAGTTGGGTTCTTAGCCAGACAAATGGCACTATTAATATCACATTGAACTATAATAGATCTTTGAATTAGATATACTTCTAAACACAAATTCATAATCCAAATAACCTCCTTACATGCATGAATAAATACCATATACTCTTCCTTTGCAGTGGAAAAAATGACCATAGCTTGTTTCTTTCTCATCCAACTTAATGCTCCATTAAACAATCGAAAACCATATCCACTTGTAGATCTCCTTCTATCTACATCCCCCACCCATTCATAATCCACATAACCGTGTATACCTCGTGAAACATCACTATGATAGAAAACAAAATATTCAATAGTAACTCACAAATACCTAAAGACCCTTTTCACTACAACCCAATCTTCACGTCCAAAATTAGCCATGAAACGACACAAGACTCCCATTGCTTGTGTAATGTCTAGTCTAATACTTACCATAGAATACATCAAACTACTAACTGCACTTGCATAAGAAGCAAGAGACATATCCTCCATCTATGTGGATGTTGTGGGACACTAATCAACTAAAACCTTAGTTCATACAAAAATCAAAATACTCAATGGTCTATAATCTACCATGTGAAAACGTTGTAGAACATAGTTTACATACTTATTCTGGCTTAACCAAATATTTATATTTTCTCTATCTCTCCTAATATTTATCTCTAAGATATATTTTACATCCACCAAGTCCTTCATATAAAATTGTGATGAAATTTGAGTCTTAAAATCATGAATCACAACCTTACCATTACCGAGGAATAACATATGATCTACATTTATAGTGATAACAAGGAAATGACCACCATCATGTTTTTAATACACATAGTGATCTAATTTGAATCTTAGAAACTTCAATCCCAATATAAATGGATTAAATTTTGGCACTACATTATAAGATATTATGTGAGACCGTATCAAGACTTTTTTAGTTTACAAACCAATGACTCTTTACCTTTTTCAATATAGTTCTCTAGTTGTGTCATATAGATATGTTCCTTCAAGTCACCATGTAGGAATTTTGTTTTCACATCTATCTATTCTATATCTAAATCAAGGGTGTTTCTTCAAATAATAGGAACCCAACATATGTTAACTTAGAAATCGAGGAAAATGTCTCACCAAAGTCTATCCCCTTAACCTGGGAATATCCTTTCACAACCAACCTTGCCTTGTTTTTTTCAATATTTCCATCTAAGCCAAAAAAAAATTGAATACCCATTTACATCCAATGGGTTTCTAACCATCAGACAATGGTACCAAGTCCCATGTATCATTATTTCTAAGTGAATCCATTTCCTCATCCATGACCAATCTCCAAAACTCCTTATCGTCCATCTCCATTACCTCTTTCACATATATAGGATCTTTGGTGTTAGAAAATAGAAATAAAATATACATACAAAATCAGACGAACTATCATTATACATATTTGGTTTATTTTTATTTTTATTGGACCTCCTTAAAGTTTGAGGTGGAGTTTCTTTCTCCTCTTTCAAACTCTCTAAGGCCTCTTCCTCATTAGGTTCATCATCAACTTCTTGTTCCTTTTCTAGTTCATCTTTCTTGGTCTTGGGTGGTAGATGAACCATTGACTTCTTCTCATCCTCTTCTAGCTACACCACTGCATGAGAATGATTAACTTCTTTGAAATTACCATTCCTTCTATACAAATTTTTTCTAGCTAGAAGATCCCAAATCTTGTACCCTTTCACACCAACACCATAGTCAATGAAGATATATTTCATATTCTTTTTATCCAACTTCTACCTCTTCTCCTTAGGCACATGAGAAAATGCCTCACAAGCAAAAACATGAATATGCTAAAGTGAGGGATTTTTTCCCATGTAGACCTCCATAGGGGTCCTATACACAAGAGATGACATGGGAAACCTATTATTTAAGTAACATTCAATAGAAATCACTTCTACTACCTAACTACTTCTCTAAGATAGTTGCGCTAATCATACTCCTATGTTAGGGTCCTAACCTCCCTAACCCCCTAAGTATATAGACTACTATCTACTGCTATTTATAAAGGCAATCTTTAGAAATTAAGGTCTATGTAGCAGTGTGAAAAAAATTATTGTGAAAAGGATTACTAGAAGGTTCTTCCTACTAGAAATTTCCTTCTCTAGAATTCTCTTAGGGGATATAAAGTACTATATAAATATGTAGCAACATTGTAAAATGTGTCTTGGAAATAATTTGTAATCCAATATTAACTCTATTAGAGGTTGCCCCCTCGAAGAGGAAAGTGAAAATTTCTTCCATTTAAATAAAGGTATAATATTTTGGTTCATATTGTCCATTATGCTTGAAATTCTATTTCTTTATGCAATATATCTGAGTGATATTTGTGATTTATTTTCCGAATCTTTCTATTTGGTACATCACAAGTAGTATTAGAGCTCTTTTCTAGCACAATTCTTAGAGCAATGTTTTTTAGGCTAGAGACATTCAAACATCTATGAATAACATAGATATCTGTCGTTAAGAGGGTAAACATGTGGTTACGGAAGCATAGTCATACACGTTGGAAATACAAGGGATTTCACTAGGTTGGAAACCCTTGTAACCCCTATCGACACCCCTTCACGTAGTACCACTTTAGGAAACACCTTTATACAAAATTCACTTCCACACACCCTTGGATATATCAAAAGTGTTGTAGGTGTCCTAAAACCAACCTTAGTTTAGCTTCTCAACCGCCTGATTGCTATAATGGCATTGAGAACAACACTCACAATGTTTACTCTCTCATACCTAGGTAATTGAGTAGTACAAATAAGGGTATTGTTAGCACTCTGTAATTTGCCCAAGGCTGTAAGGTAGTCACAGAGGCAACATCAAAACCACTTCGAGTCTTGGATCTAGCCCTCCAAGACTCAGAGAGGGATCTCTCTGTCTGATATAGATTTATTTTAATAGGCATTAGGCTAGTTATGCAAGTGTGGGGTTGGGGTTTTTAAATGGTTGTTTTGGAACAACAAGGAGAGCCATTAGGCAAATGGGGTCTGTGCTTAAAAATGTGATTCACTCTCAGATCTTAGACATAACTCTTTAAACAGGGCAAGGTAGTGGAAGTGTTGGATCGAATTTAGTTTTGATGGTGTCGATTTTAGGAAGAAAAAGGGGAGGAAAAAGCGAGTAAATGAGCAATTAAGAATTCATAAACTAAGCTTTTTAGGGGAGAAACATAAAGATTATCACAAGATCAGATGCAGAGTATTTCACAATAAATTCTGCTCTATTACTATCTTTTGATAATAAGAAATTGAAAACAAATGAAATGATAACATGAAAACACTCAACAGAGAAGGGAAACGCCACCAACACCTCCGCACAAGAATCCTGTAAACAACATGTCTATTACTGATCATTCATCTAAAGAGTACAGAAAGATTTCTCTGGCCAAACACGGCCCACAGTCCAGCAAGGAACCTCACAGGTCGAACCCTTTTACATTAAAATCCTCTGAATAAATAGGATAGACCATCCCAATAAGTTTCGGAATTCGGTTTAACCGCCTCGGCCAAAAATAGCCACCACTCCCACAAAATTTGAAACTTTCTGCCATAAAAGACGGACCGGTTTTCTGTGAAAAAGGGGTCCGAACAGACGTGATTTTATATTCAATGATGACACCTGGGTGAAAAATGAAGGAGGTTATTGTATATGGGCATGTGATGGACAAAAACCTCCTTCGGTTTCGCCAAATTCGCCTCCAGCTGCCCGTAACAGCTCCTGCAAGATTGGGACTGTAACAAATAAACCGAAAATGCGAAAAAAGAGGCTGAAAGAAAGCTTTGATTATCTCTGCTCATAGCTCCGTTGAAAAAACTGAGAGAGGTTTTTGTTCTTCAGCCCGTTATGAGATAAAACCTCTCTCGGATTTTTAAAATCCATCTTCGTTTTCCCAGAAACCGTTTTGAAATAAGAAGTGGTGAAACAGGCAAAAATGACAAAAAAATGAAAAAAGTGGTTTTTTTCATGGAAAGCGGTATTCTGGACCCCTCCCCCCCCCCGAGGTGGTAAGAGGTTTTAGGGGGGGGGGGNGGTAAGGGGTTTTAGGGGGGGGGGGAGGGGTCCGCTAGAATCATAATCTGACACGTGGATGGGGGTAGTATTTGGAAAACCATTATTCCGGACCCCCCCCCCTCGTTAAAGTCCGAATGGTGAGGGGGGGTCCGGAATTTTTATGGGCCGTGGATTAAAATGTTAAACGTGATGAGTGTACGGGGGTGTAAGGTGTGCGTTGAGGTTTGATGTGAGCGGGAGTGAAGTGGTAGACTTAGGATAATTTTGTTTTATGTTTTTTTTTTGTTTTTAATATAATTTATTATATGTAATATGTTTGGTTTGTTTTTACGTTTTGTTTTTTATATTGTTTTATATGTTTTGTTTTTTGTTTTAAGTTTTATATAATTTGTTTTATATTATGTGATATTTTAATATATATTTATTATATTTTGTTTTTATTTTTAATTGTTTTATTTTTTATTTAAATGTTTTTATATATATTTTTTATTAATTAGTTTTATTTAATTTTTAATTAATCCTAATTACTAACCTAGTTATTAATACTAACTTAATTAATTAACAATTGATTAATTACTAACATGCTAACTCAATTGTTAATTAATTAATAATTAATTTATTATTATT
>ML779024.1:517972-539976 GCA_009831015.1 Picea engelmannii | reverse complement strand
GGCCAATTTCCTTCTCGGCTATAGTGGAGAGCAGAGCCTGCTCCTCGGTACGAGCCTTCTTTCTCAACAGAGAGGTAGCCATGACCAGAGCACGTTCGAGTTGCTCTCTGCGCTGTCGCTGCTCCTTACGGGCGTACCAAGCAGAGCCACGGCAAGGCGTTCCTCGTTTCCTCGTCATGTTGCAGAGCGCTCTCCAGGAAATACACACAGACTGGGACGAGGGCGGAGGCCAATTGAAAGCGCAGGCAGAAGGACTCGCATCAGTGCTCCACGAATGGATGGTGAACTAGGGTGCAAGGAGCGCAAAGTTACACCAAAACGTCCAAACGCAGAGCAGAGCCGAGACCGAAACAAGAGAAAACGAATAATCCGACTGCAAATACCCATGACCGCCTTTAACATCGCGTTTGCCTAGCTCGTAAATGATCGCTCGAGGGAAGAGTCCTCCCATTGCAGAGCTGGTGTTATTGCGGTCCTGCATCCGTAATGCGGGTGCTATGGTGACAACATCCAACATTTAAACCTTGGCTGAGTGCAGAGCCAGATGGCATTCCTGCGCCACTTATCACCCCATACGGGTATTCTTTAAGTTGAATGTTATTCTTGCTTTGTGATCATATTGTTTTTCTGAAACTAATCTTTAAGAGTAACGAATGTTGCAGGATTTATCTTAGATACCCTGTTTCTAACTCGAAAGATTTTTAGTGTTTATCTTCTGGTGTTTTCAATTAAGGAATTCTTAACTGCTTCTTAGTTGAAATTATCTTTCTCATCTTTTCTTCTGTCCATCATTTAAGCTACAAAAATATCCAGTGAGTATATTATCTCGCCCTATGAAAGTCTTTCTTCACGTTTCTAGTTGTATTTCATATTTTATGTAAACGCAGACCCCATAGCCCAATGGATGTGTAGACTATTTCAACCACTTCATAAAATACCTTTACAACAAAAACGACCTATTTCTTTACCTAGCCTAATATCTAAAATTGGAAACATAGCTAAATCTTATAGAGAGATCCCTCTCTGAAGCTGGAAGGGCTAGATCCCAGCTTTAAAAGTGGTTGGATAAAGTTACATTTGTAGATTTCTTCTGTTTCAACCTCTAGGAAATTTACCAAGTGATAACAGGTACGATGAGAACAACACTCGAAATTCATGTGGTTAGGGAAACCTACATCATTAAGTGTGCAACTTACTGATAGTAAGTTTCATGCCAGACCCAAAATGTGAAAAAATCCATTGATCCCCTTTATTTTACCATTAGGGAATCTTATCAATACTTTACCAGGTTAACTATGCTAAGAGGAGAGTCATCACCAAGGTATACCATCCCACCATCATATTTCTCATACACTGAAAACCAGTGATGATGGGAAGTCATATGGAAGGAAGCTCTAAAGTCTATCAACCATGCACTCTACCCTGCATGGGTTTCCAAAGATGCAACAAAGGCATTTCTACCATCCTACTGGGAGTATTTTTCACTCATAATTATAATCGTTCTTTTCCTTTTCTCTTCCTCACAATCTCTTCTGAAATGCTTGACCTTTTTCCACAGTTCCAACATTTTTCCTTGGACTTATTAAAAAATGAGCTAGATCATTAAATGAGGAAATCTGAGATAGGGTTGAGTCAGATAAATGAACTCAAAGGTAGATACTCACAATAACACCATATGATACTATTGATGAATAACTAGTGTATCTATTACAAATGAGTTTACCTATTGCTATATCATTGTTCACTATGCAAATAATTTTCCCTTATGAACATGGGATATATTTCTTTACAGAAAAAGTGAACCTTAACATATTTTAAAGTCATAAATTGGATTTATTACAAATGTAAGACCTATATATTAACACCCCCTCCTAAGGCTTACAATATTGATATTACTAAAAAAGGGATTCTTAAAATGCAAAGAATATACCTTTTTTAGTAATATCATCACCACCACCAACATCTAGTGGATTTTCAACAATGACTACATTCATTAGATGTGGTTTTTGTTTGGATTTTCCCTTGAGAAGGTTATTGACTTGAAATATATAGTTCCAAGTTGTGTGACCCATTTTCTCACAATAATAACATTCCATCTCTCCCTTGTCTTTAGTTAATCTATTATAATTTTTTCTTGAGTATAATGGCATCTCAAGTTGAGCAATCGATTCTTCTAGATTTGCAAATATGGGCATCAATACAAGAACAAGTAATCCCTCAATCTGTCTAATATTCCCTTGGTCTTCACACTCACATGAACTCCTTGGTACAAAACTGCAAAAGTTGCAAGAGTGGAAACCTTGTTTTTCAAGGGCCCAATTTTCTTTCAAAGGCCCAAGAGCCCAAGTCTCTTAATACAACTTCCCTTTAATAAATCCTAGATAGGGTTGAGTCACATAACTAAGCTCAAAGGAAGATACTCACAATAACACCATATGATGTTATGAATGAATAACCGCTGAATCTATTATAAAGGATTTTACCTCCTCCTCTATTATAAAGGATTTTACCTCCTCAATATATGAATCACCATCACCCATTCTCAAGGGAAAATCCCTTGAGAATCGACCAAACATAGCCTGATAAGGCTTCATACCTTTCTCTCCAACACCATTGTCTCTTCATCTTTCATAACAATGGGTTTGGTTCTATATATTGCAACCCATAGATACCAATCTACAAGAAGATCCTGCATCTTGAGCTTCCACAACTCAAAGTTAGTGACATCAAGCTTCTCCATTTCTAATCTAGACGTACTAACCATTTCCTTGCATCAAGATTTCATTATGTGTAAGATCCCACTCAAACCAAGATTAGATAAAAAAAAACGTGTCCCTAACACCTTGAATCCAAGGTGATCAAGTTATGATACCAAATGAACAGAAGTAGAGGTGTGGAATATGCTACCGACACTAATCAATGAGAGAGAAATGTGCACCTTGCATAAATAAATAAACATAGTTGCAGTAATAACAATAAACAACATAGAAACATACAACCATTAGACAAAAAATTAATTTGGGAGAAAAGCCCCACACATGCACACTCAATGTGTTATTCAAAAACAGAATGGTTGCAATACATTAGAGAGTCTCTTTGCTCTTAACAAGAGAGTATTCACTAGTACCATAAAGATTCCAATTTTTTTTTGAAACCATAATAATAAGTTAAAACTTACACTTTGTTTTCCTCCAACCCTAGCACACAAAAAGTAAGCAAAACAAAAACCCTAAAACCATTTATGGTTTTCCAGTTGTGGAACCACCACTAACTAATTGACCAACTCTTGATGCTTAACATTCATTCTTGCGAGTAATCTAATATATAACACACATGTCTCAACATATAAAAAAATTCTTATATTAATATATATATATATATATATATATATATATATATATAAACTAATAGAAAATAATATATATATATATATATATATATATATGAACCTACATATTTTAACCATCCATATCCCCTCTAGTCATGGGAACCATTATGTACATAAACGAGAACTATTTTCCGTTCCCTAATTTGAAAAGAGGTGTCTGAATAAGAGAAAATTTTTGAATATTTCTCCCTCTACCTTCTTTTCACCTGTCCTCATTCATGTACGTAAAGACACATTGTCTTCGAATCCAATAATATGAACGCGTATCCACCGTCGAGATTCGTTGATAACTTTATGAGATTGTCTCCGCCGCGGAGACTTTTCTACACATCAAAATCAAAATCGAGTACTTGAGGATTTAAGTGTTTCTACACATCCAAAGACTCGTAAAATAGTAGTAATATCATAAAACAATATTTTTTTATTCGGAAATAAGTCATATTTATAATTTGAGTGCGAATAATGTTTAAGAATATATGTTTTTAAGAGAGTATTTAAATGTCAATTTTATATATTTTTAAAATTATGAAAGTCATTATAGTCATGAAATTATGAGGTCATCCATTAGTGAGTTGTTTGAGACTATTAAAATTATATATATATATATATATATATATATATATATATTTTTTGTAGATCTTGGTTTGTACTAATACAATGTATAATTTTATGTGTTTAAATGGATAGGCAATAAAGAGTTAGAGCACCAACAAAAAAAGCACATCTGTATTTTAATCAACAAAAAACACATCTATATTTTAAGATTTTCTTAAATTTCAAGACAAAAATAAATTTTTTTTTTTTTCTTGACATATACTAGTACTCTTTATTAAGTGAATAACCCAGGGTACACTTGATCAATTATAATCATTGGTTCAAAAGGTTAGTAAAGAATATAGGCTTGTATATCCCATTAAAAATATGATCTAAAATGGTTCTAGGCTCTGAGATCCCACTACAATAATAATAAAGAAAAAAAGGAAATTTTAGATGGAAATGATAGGGATAATCTATCTCCACCTTTCATTCCTTTATTTTCCTTTTTTTTTTTGTTCGACCTCCTTCCTCGTTTCTACAATAATGCATGCTATAGGTGCATTAACCACCACCAGTTCTAGGTTCAAGACAAGGGTATCTAGTGCATCCTATTGAGAGAGATCCTTTGGGGAGTCTTCACTAGAGGATTTTGATCCATATTTTTGTACCCATTCCTAGAGGGAGAGTTGAATATAAAAGCATGAAGCTTTGGATTTAAGGGTAATAATGTCCATAGATTCAAATTTCCTTTCCTCAACAAAAGTATGGATCTCTAGGGGAGGGGGATCTTAAGGACCTGCAACAACTAGAGATGATCGAGAAGGGGTAATGAGAGCATTGGGACATCCTCTTCCCGAGTCTTTGGATTGACCTAGTGGTTATCCATTTTTGTAATTCCTCTACCAAGAGGGATATTTATTCTTGCCTAGTTTCCCTTGAGCTTCTTGACTTTGAGGGTGCCTTTCCACCTTGTGGTAAATCTTAAAGTGTAGTGTGCGCCTAAATTTTATATCTCGAGTCTATAGTTTGAATCCAGTTTTCATCTTTGCATTCCAACATGATTTGACCAAGAAGTCAATTTCTTAGGTCAACACGAATGCATAATCAATAAAAAGTGTTTTAGCCATGTTGAGATCAAGGGCTATGAATGTATTCAATATAATGTATATTTCCGCAATCCAGTGTAGATTCTAGAACTCCAAGGAGAAGTTTTGAAGATGAATCCAAATAGGGACCTCTCTGAGCATAGTTGTTTTAGGATCAAATCCAGGACACCAAGTTTTCATGAAGAGATCAATTCCTTCCATGAACCATGGCCAATGTCTATCGACAAGGTCATGGCCTTTCCCATATTTAAACTCCAAAATAAAAAATAATAATTTTCTAGAGTTGTCTTTTAAATGAATACTCCAGGATATGTGCTTAGGATTTCTCAATCCAAGAATTCATATGCTTTAGTGATGACTAAATACCATGAAAGTTTTATGTCAAGAAAATTTTAGGGAAAAACATTTCATAACCCCCCCCAATCCTTGGATTAAGCTTAATGATTGGGTACTCCTTGACCATATCCACATAGAATGAAGGTAGTTTCTCTCAGGTGGGTTGATAATCATGTGTAGAGGTAACTTGTACATAGCATATTTATATATACAACTTTTGATATATGTGTGTGTGTGTGTGTAGTTTTATTGGTGATGGATTTGTGTATCTTGTTTCAAAATAACATGGAAAATGCATATATTTAGAGGTATTTGAAAAAAGGGAAGTTTTGATGTTTTCTCATCTCAAGCCACTAGGTTTATCATACCAAACCTAAATTTGAAGCAACCAATTTAGCAAACATGTAATTTGGAAATCTTAATTCCTCAAAGGAAATTTTGAATTTATGGTATGTGCAGACATTATAATAATGTGTGTACGTTCTAAAGAACATGTTAGAATTTTAGGGAAAAGAGAAAGAAGTAATATCTTTTAAATTTGAACACTACTGTAGATAAAGATCAACACTTAAAACAAAAACTTCTGAAGTAGATAGAATACATAAAGTATAAATATGAACATGCTAAGAAGAACTAATCTTAAACTAGAACTGTTCATGAGCAGAAGAAGACATTTCTGAATATTAACATGAACTAGATACAGATGTAAACACTAGAAAAACAAGATCTAAAATTTACCTTAGCAAAAATAACTAATAGGAGTACCCGGTGTGTAGCTGTCCTCTTTCTTTATGCTCAGAAAATCTATGAAGTTCATGGATCAAACCCTCAATGGTTTGATCTCATCATGATCTTAAGTGAACAATTTGCCAAGAAGAACTCAAGAACAATCAACAAGAGTAGGGATGATATGAAAACCCCAAACAACACAAATGAAAATTGTCCAAGAAGATATATGACTACTACAACAAGATGGGCAGCTAGGGTATCAGTCTTAGGACTGTCACAACAGGTCCTAGAGGAAAAGTTAACAAGTGATAGAAACAACATAAGAGGTACACATATGGAAACCAAGGAAAAAACCCACAACAGCCTAAAAGAAACACAACGACAACCTGGAGAGAAGATAGGAGGGGTCGTGACACCTTGTCCAACAGGAGAGAGGGTCGTACCTCCTTTAATACAAAACGTGGATAGATCTGTGGCATTATAACCCAGCAAGAGAAACAACATAAATGAAGCACGAGTCAACAAGAAGAAGAAAACTAAGAGGTCACACCTCAAATTAGAAGAATAGAACCCACCAAGGAGGTCGTACCCAAGACAAGAACCAAACTGAAGTAGCCACAAAAAATCAGACCATAAGAAGTGTGTGTGTGAGTGTACGAATGAGTGAGGGGTAGGTTCCTAATTATAGTTTAGGAAGGGTTAGGAATAGGGTTACTTAAAAACCTAAAAATAAAAATAAATAATAATTAATATTTAAATTAATAAAAATATTAATTATAAAGTAAAATAAGTCAAAGTGACTTATAGGATACCAACAAAACGTCAAGAAATATGGATAAACATAATCAAGAAAGGGGAGGCTGCAAGACAAAGTCAAGGGGGTCTTCTTCAATGGAAAATTTTCCACATATGTTTCATGATAACGTATAAGCTTTTATCATCCCTACATAAGAGGAGAAACCAATGATGTGGTCATGTCCATCTTCTAGTTGCTCCCAAGTATCATGGACCATCGTGGGAGAGAAGAATAATATCACACATTATCACATCTTGGTACACAACCAAGAACCACCTGGTCCCAGACCAGGATACCATAGAACACATCTAGGGTCTTTCATCCACTAAGGTACAATACTAAGGATCAACCCAAGCGTTTAAGCAAGGATTCCTTGGAACACATCTAGGGGCCCTAAAACACATCTAGAGACTTACATCATCAACCACCAAGGAACATATCCAAGGATCAATCCAAGCACCGAGCAAGGATTCTCTGGAACACATCCAGGGGCCATAGAATACATCTAGGGACTTACTGCTTGGTCCTTAACAAAGAACCCTAGAAATACACTGGGAGCCCTCACTAGGGTCTTTTTCCATGGATCTAACTACTTGCTCCCAAACCAAGAACCCCAAGAGTGTACCAGGGGACCTAGATCTCAGCTAGGGTCTTATTCCATCCTTCCGGAGAATGGCTCTTGCAGCTGCACTAATTTCAACATTCCCTCTCAGCAAGAGAGGGCATAGATCTCAGCTAGGGTCTTATTCCATCCTCCTAGAGAATGGCTCTTGCAGCTGCACCAATTTCAACACTCTGTCTCAGTAAGAGAGGCATTCTCAACAACACCAATCTTGTCTCGAAAGTACACAAACTTTTTCAAAGACAGAGGATTGGTCAAAATATCTACAGTTTATTCTGTCATCATAACATATTGAATAATGAGAATGTTATTTTGCACCATGTTTCGAACATAGTTATATCTCATCTCAATGTGTTTCAATCTGTCATGAAACACCAGATTCTCAGAGAGCTTTATATATCTCTGGTTATCATAGTGGATTATTGTGGGTTCTAACTCAACACTGAACAAATCTAAGAGTAGCTTTCTGAGCCAGACTGCTTCTCTACTAGTAACACTTGCAACAATGTATTTTTCCTCTGCAGTGCTCTGGGCTATGGATCCATGTTTCTTGTTGGACCAGGAGATCATAGTTGAACCCAAACTAAAACAATATCTAGAAGTACTCTTCCAGTCCACTATACTACCCATCCAATCTGAATTTGTAAAACCATGAAACATTACCCCTCCACTAGAAGTAATGTTCTTAACAACAACCATATGAATGTGTTTCGGTTCACACATGAACGGGCTGAGGGAATTCATTGCATAACAAATGTCTGGTCTGGTATGTACTAGATATATCAAGGATCCAATGATCTGACGATATACGGTGGGGTCTTCTGGATCTGAACCTATAGCTTGATCATGTAACTTCTTCAGGTTAGAAATCATAGGTGTGGTCATGTATTTACAGTCCAACATGCCGAATATGTGAAGTACATCAACTACATACTTGCTTTGTGAGAGAAAGACCTCACATGGTTTCTTCCACACTTCTAAGCCAAGAAAGTAATGCATAAGACCCAAGAATTTCATTTCAAATTATGTTGATGACTCCCTCTTAGTCTGAGTTATAAGATGTTCCTCTCTGGTTAGGAACAAATCATCCACATATAAAACCAAGATAACATGATGATTCTGCAAAATCTTTATATAAAAATTGGGATCTGCTATACTCTTGGAGAATCCAATATTTTGAAGAAAATTGTCGATTCTTCCATACCAAGCTCTTGGAGATTGTTTCAATCCATACAAGGATTTGTTGAGTTTGCAGACCTGTGATTCTTTCCCATGCATTAAGAAACCCTCAGGATGCTCAATATAAACTTCTTGCACAATTTCACCATTGAGAAAGGAAGTCTTAACATCCATTTGGTGAGGTTTCCAATAAAAAAATGAAGCAAGAGAGATAATGATTCTGATTGATGTATACCTGGAAACAAGAGAAAATATCTTGTCATAGTGAATTCCTTCTTTCTAAGAGAAGCGACGAGCCACAAATCTAGCCTTGAATTTTTCAACACTGCCATCAACTGCATGCTTTATTTTGTAAATCCATTTAGAGGTTATCACTGATTTTCCATGATGTCTTGGGACCACTTCCCATACATCATTCTTTAATATTGACTCATACTCTTCTATCATGGCATCCTTCCACACTTTATGTTTGGAGGCCTCTTAAAAAGTGGAAGGTTCTGAGTCAATCACAAGATTCAACTGTGCTATCAGGCCGAAGTACTTATCTGGTTTCTTGATTTCTCTGAAGGTACCTTTAGGTGTTGCATGCTTTTATGATTCCTTTAAAATTTCCCGGAACCAAGCTGGCTTCCTTTTAATAGGAGGTTTCTCTAAGGAAAATTCAACAAAATCCCTTATGGGATCCAATGAAGGATCTATGGTCTCCTCCCTCTTCTCATCTGGTAGTGGTGAATCAGAAGGTTCTCGAGATGGAGGTTCCTTCTCCTCTGAATCACATGGAAGTTTTTTGGAATGACGAAAGGTTACTTCTTCATGAAAAGTCACGTCTCTACGGACTTCAATGAACTTTTTCCATGGTGCATAAATTCTATATTCTTTTAAGGTTTCACTGTATCCCACAAAATTTCCTTTCTTTCTAGAGGGATCTAACTTAGTCCTATTTTCTTTAGGTATATGAATGTAGACTGGACTGCCAAAGATTCTCAAATGGTCAACTGAAGGCTTCTTACCGATGAAGAATTATTCTGTATTTTTCTCTTCCAGGGATTTATGAGGACACCTTGATCCAGGTGGATATCGGTGGCCATCCACCTTTTCCAACTGGCTCAAAAAGTTTTCTGGCAATTTTGGTAGTTTACTATGTTTAATAGTTTTTAACTTCTAGGGCCATTTTGAGGCCCTAAACGATGTTTTTGGTAAAACAGAGAAAAATATCAATGTTTCTTCGATATTACCTACAAAATGTATCTCCTCGACGATACTTTTCCAACGAGCTATCATGTGCCTAAAACGGATATCATATGCAAAAGTTACGACCCCAGAAAGTTGATGTACTAACTTACCCAAACGGGGCCCACATGACTTTTGGTGCTTCATCTCCCAGGGTTAGGTTTTTGGATGTCTAGGGTTTTTGGAATTCCTGTTTATTGTAAAAAGGCCTTCAGAGCCTCATTGTAATCATCTTCTTGCAAATGCGAGTAGCCATCACATCTCTTCTCAGAGATAAGCTGTCACATTCTAGCAAGTCTTTCACTCTGTATTTTTACAGTCTCTGTACATTTCTTTCATTAATAGAAATCGTTTATTACTGTATATTTGTGTTTATGATTGCATCTCTGATATATTTCTGTTATACTATTGAATATCTACGATATCTCTATGCATTTATTTATTATATATCTGCTCTCATTTCATGCCAAAAATAATCCGGATCAGTGGTATCAAAGCAGGTTGCTCTTGATCATTTTTTCAGTGCATGTCCCCAACGAGGTCTGAGTATAGCAATTTGGGTCTCGAGCTTGTCTCTCTTGAAGAAAACCGCTCTCACATGCCCAAGAAACCCTCCATGGCAGAAGAAAAGCAAAACGACTGAGCATACGATCCTATAAATATGTTTCTTGAACAAGCTCTCATGTGACAGAGGGACGAAATGATGGAGAATTTTTTCCCCATCCTTCAATGCCTCCTGATATCAATAGGCACATCTTCATCAAACAACCACTTTGGAAGCACCTCTCCTTTCAAGGTACAGGTTAATTTTGATATTCCCATATTTGAAGGTCAGATAGATGCAGATTCCCTAGGCAAATGGTTAAATCCGCTAGACGGTTATTTCTTTGTTCACCATTTTTCTGACAGGGAAAAGATCACCTTAGCACTCCTTAAAGCTCTCCCCCATGTCAAACATTTGTGGGAAACTTACTGGGAGAAAAGTTCCAGAGAGGAGTATGGAATATATGGGGCTGAGCCCACTTGGGATTTTTTTGTGGATGTGGTAAAGGAACAATATTACCCTGTTGGAAACTATGAGTACCAGTACATGAGATGGACCACACTGCGACAAGATAGGGACCAAGCAGTTCCAGAGTTCACCAATACCTTCCATACCTTGCGCACCAAGCTAGGTATCAAAGACTCTGAACGAAATTTGGTTCTGAAATACCATGGGGCTCTACACAGATACATCCAAACTGAAATGGATTTTCTGGACATCTCATCACTCGGTGCTGCTTATCGATATGTTGTTAAAATCGAGCAGAAATTTAAGCACCAGAAAAATGGGAGTTCGGGTCTGCAAATCCGCAACAATCAAGGTGTGACAAAGATGACCCTAACAAACAATCTCCCAAGAACCAGTCCAGGCCACAGGAAAAGAAGGGTCACATGAAGACAAAGAAGGACACCGGAAAATGGTGCAATTTCCACAAAATCCCCTGACACAACACCAATGAATGTCACTCAAAATCGTCATTGGTGGCTGATATCAAAGACAAGGAACCAAACCTTGATTCAGAATCTGATTATGAAAATATTGGTAAAAGACAGATCATCGACGCAGACCCCACTGCTATTGTCGTGACTGAAACAATTCAACCAGAACAACCAACAGATCCAGAAGAGGGGGAGCGCCTTTTTCATTCACATATGTGGGTGAAGGGGACCCCTCTGCATTTTATTGTTGATAGCAGAAGCTAGAAGAACCTCATCTCAGGAAAGATCGTCAAACAGTTGGGATTGTCGACAACACCACACCCGTAGCCATACAACATTGGGTGGCTTCGCCAAGGACGAGATCTTCATGTCAACCAACAATGTCGATTGTCATATGACATCCAACCCTTCAAGGATGAGGTATTATGTGATTTTTCCCCACTGGATGTCTGTGATGATCTCTTGGGCCAGCCATATATGTGGAGACACCATGTTGTTTATGAGTCTTGACCCCGCAGTGTCATTGTTTCTCTAGGGATTCATCTCTACATAATACCAAAGGTAGTTCCAACTATTGTTCCACCTAAACAATGCCGCAAGGTAGTATCTCATACTGCAAATTTCAGCTTCATCACAATATGTTCAAAAGGGGAACAAAAGGACATTGCAACCATTATAGCCTCGCCCCAAGAACCTTCTATATAACAGAAGCAGGTCGAAAAGGTTGCAGCAAAGCGCAAATATTCCTTCTGCACATTATCATCTCATGTAGCTCGACTTGTTGAACAACCTCAGCCTCAACAGGTTCGTGACAAACTTCGACAAACTGAGCAGTGTGACGTCTCCAACAAGGAAAGAAACTCACCAAGATTTAGATTCAACAAACGTTTTTCCCTCTCCCCTGAGCACTCAACGCAATGAATACCATTTATTCCTAAGGAGGGAGGATTGATCCAGGTGGATATCGATGGCCACCCACCTTTTCCAACTGGCCCAAAACAGTTTTCTGGCAATTTTGGTAATTTACTATTTTAGCAGTTTTTAACTTTCGGGGCCATTTTGAGGCCCTAAACGACGTTTTTGGGAAAATGGGGAGAAATATAGAGGATCTTTTGATATTTCCCCCAAAATGAATCTCCTCGACGATACCTTTCCAATGGTCTATCATGCGCCTAAAACGAAGATAGTATGCAAAAGTTACGACCCCGGGAAGTTGATGTACTAACTTACCCAAACAGGGCTCACATGCCTTTTGGCGCTTCATCTCCTAGGATTAGGTTTTTGTATGTCTAGGGTTTTGGGCATTCCTGTTTATTGTAAAAAGGCCTTTAGAGCCTCATTTTAATCATCTTCTTGCGAATGCAAGTAGCCGTCACATCTCTTCTCAGAGATAAGCTGCCACAATTCTAGCGAGTCTTTCACTCTGTATTTTTACAGTCTCTGTACATTTATTTCATTAATAGAAATCATGTATTACTGTATATCTATGTTTATGGTTGCATGTCTGATACATTTCTATTATATTATTGAATATCTGTGATATCTCTGTGCATTTCTTTATTATATCTCTACTCTCATTTCGTGCTGAAAATAATCTGGATCACACCTATTTTGGATATAGACTGCAGTGATTGCAACTTCGTTTGAAAGAGACAATGGTATATTATGATCATACATCATGGCTCTGGATGCTTCACAAATAGTTATGTTCTTTCTTTCTGCAACCCCATTCTGTTGGGGGTTATAAGGCACACTCATCTCCCTCTTAATACCTGAAGCCCGACATAGATCATCGTACTTGAGGGAGTCAAATTCTTTTCCATTGTCTGTTCTGAAAACACAGATGTGTCTACCTGTATGATTCTCAACAAGATTCTTAAAATCCTCAAATTTACTGAAAGATTCATCTTTAGTCTTGAAAAAATAAATCCAAGTTTTACGAGAACAATCATCAATAAAAATGATATAATAAAAGAAACCATTCATTGACGGAGCAGTCATAGGTCCACAAAGATCAGAATGAATGAGATCTAAAATGACATTAGTTTTTCTATTACTGTGAGGGTAAGATTTATTTTTATTTTTACTGAAAGCACAACCTCTACAAACACTATCGTGCTCAAATGAAAAAATGGCATACATGTTACCATCTTTTGCAAACCTGGGAGAGCGTTGTAGTTGAGATGTCCAAGCCTTTTGTGCCATAGCTCACAGGGGTTTATCATCCTGTGAGATAATGCTTGAACAACTTGACCAGTGATTTTGTAAATTCCACTCTCTTGAGTTCTGATTGTCATGGATGAGTTCAAACTCCCATTTGAGGGCCACATGAGAGCCTTCCATTTGGAGAAAGCTACTGATTACCCTTTGCTTTCTAGCACTACAACTAAGATGTGATTTTTCTTTAATCCAGGAACATAAATAATTTCATCGATACGAAATACATTACCTGTATGAATCTAAAAAGATGTTGATCCAAAACCTTTGATGTCATAGGTGCCATCATCACCCAATTCTACCTTCACATTGAACTTCTTATCCTGATAATTTACTAGATTCTGTTTGAAGCCTGTCATGTGTTTGGAAGCCCCACTATCCACTAACCAAACATCTTCCGACTTGGTTATAGTGTCGGAGAGTGATGAGACAAGATAACATTCTCGACATTTTTCTTTCTCTTTAGTAGCTGCTTTGGTAATTCTTCTTTGAGTTTTTTCTTCCTCAGTTGCAACTGAAGCATGAAACCTACCTCTCTGCTTTTGCTGTGAAGGAGGGTTCCTGCAATATTTTTCATAATGACCTAGCCTTTTACAGTTAAAGAATCTTATTTTAGATAAATGAGAGTGGAAGTGAGATTGCTTACCTTAGGGTTTCTTACCTTTTCCTTTATGCTGAGGAAACTTCTTCCATCTTCTGGATTTAACTAAAAGAGCATGGTATATTTTTGTTGAGGGATCATTCCTGCTTTTGAGTCTACCTTGTTCTTCCAAGTAATCATGCCATAATATCTCGAATTTAGGTTGAACTTCTCTTCCATTGACTGAAGAGAGAAATGTCTCTCATGAGTCAAGGAGACCATCAACTGCAGTTTGTACAAGGCCATCATCATCCACTGCAATTTCAATTGTTGTAAGTTGATCTCTTGTTTGAGTAATTTTGGAAAAAAAGGCAAAGATAGTTTCGTCCTTCCCCATCTTTAATGTACGTAGTTGTTTCTTCAATATCCTCTTCTGAGTTGGAGCATTCTTTTCATATAGATTTTCTAGGGAATCAAATCATTCCTTAGTTGTCCTTAGATGGAAAATGAGGGGCATCATGTTGTCCTTAGCTGAGTCAAAGACGATGCTCTTAGCTTTGGCCTGCCTCTTCTTATATGATTCCTTTCATGTATTTGAAGTGGGTTCTTATATAACCTTGGTAACCAGCTCATCCAAGTCACCCTCCTCTAGTATATTAAACACCCTAGCCTTCCAAGCATTGAAGTTGGAGGTCCCTTCAAGACTATCTTATGCTTTGACTGAAGATGAAGCCATGCTGATTTCAATATCTGATTATGTAAAAGATTTACTGCTGATCTGCAAAACAAACCCTAAAACGTGGATCTATGCAAGCTCAAAAATTCAGCCACCTATTGAGATCTTTTCACGCCCTAAGCTCTAAAACCATGTTAGAATTTTAGGGAAAAGAGAAAGTAGTAATATATTTTAAAATTGAACAATATTGTAGATAAATATCATCACTTAAAAGAAAAACTTTTGAAGGAGATAGAATACAGAAAGTATAAATATGAACATGCTAAGAAGAACTAATCTTAAACTATAATTTTTCATGAGCATAAGAAAACATTTTTGAATATTAACTTGAACTAGATGTAGATGTAAACATTAGCAAAATAAGATTTGAACTTTACCTTAGAAAAAATAATTAATAGAAGTACTTGATGTGTAGCTTTCCTCTTTCTTTATGCTCAGAAAAGCTATGAAGGTCATGGATCAAAACCTCAAGGGTTTGATCTCATCATGATCTTAAGTGAACAATTTTCCAAGAAGAACTCAAGAACAATTAGCAAGAGTAGGGATGATATGAAAACCCCAAAAAACACAAATGAAAACTGTTCAAGAAGATATAGGACTGCTACATCAACATGGGTAGCTAGGGTAACAATCTTAGGACTGTCACAACATGTCCTAGAGGCAGCAGTTAACAAGTGATAGCAGCAACATAAGAGGTACACAGGTGGTAGCCAGGGAGAAAACCCACGACAACCTAAAAGAAACACAACAACAACCTGGAGAGAAGATAGGAGGGGTCACAACACCTTGTCCAACATGAGAGAGGGTCATACCTCCTTTAATACAACAAGATGATAGATCTGTAAAACTATAACCTAGCAAGAGAAACACCATAAATGAATCACCAACCAACAAGAGGAAGAAAACTAAGAGGTCGCACCTCAAATCAAAAGAAGAGAATCCACCAAGGAGGCCATACCCAAGACAAGAACCAAACTAAAGTAGCCACAGAAAATCAAACGATAATAAGAGTGTGTGTGAATAGGTTTACTTAAAAACCTAAAAATAAAAATAATTAATAATTAATATTTTAATTAATAAATATATTAATTATAAAGTAAAATAAGTCAAAGTGACTTATAGAAGACCAACACAACATCAAGCAAGATGGAGAAAGATAATCAATCAATGAGAGGTTACAGGACAAAGTCAAGGGGGTCTTCTTCAATGACAAACTGTCGACATATGTCTCATGATAACTTATAAGCTTTTATCATCCCTGCATAAGAGGAGAAACCAATGATGTGGTCATGTCCATCTTCTAGCTGCTCCTAGGTCTCATGAACTGTCCCGGGAGAGAAGAAGAAGATCACACATCATCACATCTTGGTACACAACCAAGAACCACCTAGTCCCAGACCAGGATACCCCAGATCACATCTGGGGGCCCTAGAACACATCTAGGGTCTTTCATCCACCAAGGTACAAGACCAAGGATCAACCCAAGAGTTTAAGAAAGGATTCCATGGAACACATCCAGGGGCCCTAGAACACATCTAGGGACTTACATCATCAGCCACCAAGGAACACATCCAAGGATCAATCGAAGCACCGAGCAAGGATTCTCTGGAACATATCCAGGGGCCCTAGAAAACATATAGGGCCTTACTTCTTGGTCCTTGACCAAGAACCCCATAAATACACTAGGGGCCCTCACTAGGGTCTTTTTCCATGGCTCTAAATACTTGGTCCCAAACCAAGAACCCAAGGACTGTACTTGGGGCCCTAGATCTCATCTAGGGTCTTATGCCATCCTCCCGAAGAATGGCTCTTGTAGCTGCACTAATTTCAACAGAACACGTGCATTCCTAGGAATGCACCTGATTTATTATGAGTAAAACTCACAAAGGGACTATAAATACATGCCCTTCTACTCACATTACTAACAACTTGCTTTAACAAGATCAACCCCTAGAGTTTAGAGCTTCTATGTTATATTCCATAATGATTTTGTCTCTCTAATAATAACTCTTCTTAGATGTTAGAAGAAGTATCATGAAATAAAGATTGTTCTTGTTGTTCAAGAGATAGTGTAGTTGAATGAACAAATTGAATAATCAAATAATAATAGTGAGAAGCAAACCACAAGAGGTTTGATTTTGGTTCATCATGTTCAATATGATCCTTTTGGGATCATCTCCTTTCTTCTATTTGAAGATCCATCAATGCTCAATCAAGCCTAAGAGAAAATGTATCTTTATTGATCAAGAGAGGGAAGTCTACAAATTATATACCTTAGGGGAAGGGTGACTCATCCTTCCACACAATATGATTGATAATATATTTGAATTCCATTCACAAGGTGATTGATATAATTATATCTTGATAACACTAATAATATTCTACGTTCTTGAATAATCTACCCCCATCTAAGATTAAATCCCATGAAGGTCTTCCAATTAGGGTAGACATTGCAGAGATTATCATGTGTTGAAATGAGGGTTCATATTATTCTTGTCCCTTTATCCAATGCCCATGGTATCTTGGAGCATACCCCTTATACCTAGCTTCAATTGTATTTTTGTTCATGGGCATTAAGCTCTACAAGCTATTTTTAGGGCAGAAGGCTCTTATTTTCCAAGCCCTACCATGGTAGTGTAGTAAGACCAATACTTATTGTGAAAAACATACTAGTAGTGTCAATATTCATAGTTATAGGCCTTGTTCATGGACTACACTCTTACTTAATCATTAGACTTGAAACCAAAACTAGGTATATATAGATTATAAATAAAAAAATCAAATCTAAGAGACAAATAATATTAAGTGTGCAAAATATACCCTTGTATTATGATAATCAAAATAAAGAAATAAATGTTCACTTGCCTCATAAGGTGGGAAACATTTCACTAAGAAAAAATCCAAATACAACAATACTTGACAAAACATTCCATAGCCTCTATTCTCTTTAAATAGATTCTCAACATAAAACCATTTTCTACTTGTGGTCCCATCGTTAATGAGTACCAACTACCTAGTAGTCCTTATAAAGTGAACTCTTTTACATTAAATAATTATACACTACTATATAATGGGCCTTATTCAATGGGGATGGCTACATACATCAATTAAATAACTCCTAGGTATTCTAAAGTACATAGCTTATGGTTGGACCCTAACATGTCTTGCCCTTTCAAAAGAATCATTATCCTCAAGGATAGAGGTGAGGAAATTACTATAGAATTTCTACCAGTTCCCATTTGGCATAATTTTGTTGCATATCTTTCCATTGAATCACAGAGAAAATTTTAAGGATCCATACTTATTTTAAAGTGTATAATCCTTGGCAAATATTAATATTTATTAAAATGCCAACCTTAAATGTTTAATGGTACTTTGTAAAAATATCAAAATTTCTAAGGATTTTTATAAAGTTTTGATGATTTTTGAAGTAAAATACTTTTATGCTATAGAACTTGGGTGAATCGTTTTTGAAAAAAATGCAAATTAATGAATATTTTTTTGGAAAAAAGCATGAAATATTAGCCCATGGGTGGAAATTATCCCATAAATTTTCCCCTAATGGATCAATACTTCTTGGGCTATGCACTACTACAATTGACACTCTTTGGTATCCAATACTACTTCTAGTTGGATCCAAATGGAGCCTTCTTAATCAAGTTTTGGTAAGTTTGTTTTCACTTTGCAGTTCCATCCCATGACCTTCTTTGGATAAGACATGTGAAAGAGTAGATGGATATTGGAGTGGGATGCAAGTGCCATCTTGTAGGTTGCAAATCCATTATGATGGATGATCTTATAGTGTCCATATAAGTTTAGTGCTATTTTTGATGGAATTTAATCTTTGAGTGATGTTCATTTATAGGGTTAAATTTGAAGAAACACTTGATATCCTTCTACAAAATAACAATTTGAGTGATGTTGGTAAGATTGTTGTCTCATTCTATTTTGATCCATAACTAGATTATCCTTAAGTGTGTAAACAATTGCTTCTTTGATGTGAAGTGTGTTATCCTTTGTATGGACCTTCGAGGTTCTTGTTAAATAGGAAGTCACTGACTAGGGTTTTGGGTCATAGAAAACTTCATATGGTGTCATTTTGGTATCTCCATGATAGCTCCATGATAAGTGGTGTTTAAGCCATTTTACCCTTCATTGTGACTTTTTAGAAGCAAACCATTGCAAATAGGTTTCTAAGAACTTGTTGACCACTTCAGTTTGACTGTCTATTTAGGAATGAAATGCAATGCTCATGTTCAACTAGGTACCATGAATTTAAAAAAAATCCAACCAAAATTTATTGATGAGTGTAGGGTCCTGATTTAAGACAATGGAAGTAAGCATGCCTTGCAACTTAAAAATTTGATCCATGAAGACTTGGGAAATGGGGGGGGGGGGATTTAAAAGGGTGTGATAAGGCACAAAAATGAGAATACTTTGAAATATTCTCGACTACCATCGTGATCACTAATGTTTTACTAGATCTTGGGAGTCTCACTATAAAATCCATAGAGATGTGGGTCCATATATGTGTTGGGATCGGTAGTGGTTGCAATTCCCTTGATTTATTCACTTTCTCAACCTAGTTTCATTGTGAAGTGTCACAAGTTTCTATAAATCATATATGTGTGTTTTCATTCCTTCCCAAAAGAACAAGTGCTTAGCTCTTTCATAGGTTTTATGAAAGCCAAAGTGACTTGTTGTAGGTGATTAATGAAATTCCTATAAAACTCTTGTTTTAAGGTATATTTCTTTACCAGAACAATGTGTCCTTTATAACTCAATATATATTTCTACCATGTAGACCCTTTAGGAGATTTGGGATCTTTTCCAAGCCTTTGGATTAGTTGAACTATAGTGTCATTTTCCAACCATTCGCAATGGGCTTCCCAAAACCAACCTAGAAGGAGTAAATATAAGGGAAATAAGGATCCATCCTCCTAAAATTTATTGGATAAATTATTATGCACCACATTTTATTTACCCTTATTATATATAATATCATAATCATACCCCATTATCTTAGTGAGCCACTTATATTGCTCTGGTGATGATAATTTGTTTTCTAGAAAATGATTCAGACTATGATGGATGGTCTTGATCTAGAAAATCCTCCCTATGATATATGGGTTCTAGGTATCCACTACATGAAGGTTGGTCATCATCTCTTTCTCATATTTTGATTATCAAAATTATGGGAACATAACTATTTACCAGTGAATTCCAAGGAGTGTCGTTCATGCATTAAAGCTACTCCAACACTTTTGCTTGAGGAATCACATTTCAAGACAAAAGTATTAGTAAAATATATCATTTCTAATACTATAATCGTGGACATGGCTAGTGCACATGGAATCCTTTAAAATTGATAAGGACTAATTACTTTTCTTGTTCCATACAAAGGAATTCGTTTTTAGCAGTGAAGTTAACAGAGGAACAATTTTTCCATAATTTTTTACAAACTTCTTGT
Organism: Picea engelmannii; assembly: GCA_009831015.1. Classification (NCBI taxonomy): domain Eukaryota; kingdom Viridiplantae; phylum Streptophyta; class Pinopsida; order Pinales; family Pinaceae; genus Picea; species Picea engelmannii. The sequence goes on along the minus strand of ML779024.1, from coordinate 519,568 downwards.
ACTAACTTGTAAATCCTAAGAACCCACACATTCTCCTCAACATATTATGGTGAGGCCAATATTGCATAGCCACAAACTTCTTTGGATCTACTCGTAATCCATCCTAATTGACAACATGACCCAAGTATTAAACCTATAAATCCACAAAAGAACATTTGGAACATTTTATAAATAATTAGTGGTCCATAGGAGTTGCAAGGCTCTATCAATATTCTCTATGTGGGAATCATGAGTTTTTCTATAGATCAAGATATGATCAAGGAATACTAGAAAAAAATTGCATAAGAGGGGTCGAATTTTTTTGTTCAAGAGACTCTAGAAGTTGGATGGATCATTACAAAGGACAAAATCATCATTAAATACTCACAATTACCTTCAAGTGTGAAAAAATAAATCTTAGAGATGTATACCTATTTCATCCATATTTGGTGTGGTCTAGAATGAAGATCATGTTTAGTGAAAAAAAATTATCCATGAAATTTATCCAAGAGATCAACAATTGCTAAGATGGGGAATTTTTCCTCGATGGTTAACTTATTGAGAGCCTTAGAATTAAGAAAAACACACCAATTACCTTCCTTCTTTAATACAATGACCATTGATGATGAGTAGGGGTTTGTATTGGGATGTATGATCCATTCCCTAACAATTATTGAATCACCTTTCTATTTTGTTCTTCTATGAAAAAGGGTGCCTATAAGGATGCACATTAGATGGTAGACTACCTAGAATTAGGGGAATACTATGGCCATGTTACCATACTGCTATGAAGATGGTAAACACTAGGGTGTTTCAAATACTTATTGATGTTTATAGAGTACCAACTGCAAATCACTGTGAATATCCTATGGGGGGATGTCCACTACTTGTATGGAATTGAACTATGCAGTAATGCCTAAGTGTCCTTTATTCAATAACTTCTCCATACAATGAGAGGTTATAATTTCAAGGGACCCAGATGTAATCCCCTTGAGGATATGTTTGTTCCATTCCTTAGTGAAGCTCATGTATAAATACTTGAAATCCATGATGACAGGTCCCAAAGTATGTAACCATTCTTCCTTGAGAACTACATCACAATAATCCATTTCAATAGAGAACATGTGGGTTTTGAGATGATACTTTCCCATTTTTGGTTTCATATTTTCATTTCTGATCAGGGGATCAAATTTTGCTCAATTTTCAAAGTGCTCGGAATGCGACGAAAACAGTTCCATTGCGTCCGTCTCGTCTTCCTGATTCCAGCGGTATATTTACTTTCTCAAATGGACGTCGTATGAAGAAGATATCGCGGTCTGTTCGCCAAGCCAAACAGGGAAAAATTTGATGCTGACTGTACCTGTCCGTACGGTCTGACGTGGCAGGGCCGTACAGGCCATACGGTGATGATGTGGTATTTGTTTATTGGTTGATTGCTGGCAAGTCAGGTGTTGACACGTGTCCGGTTGGTGGAAAATGATATGAGGACACGTGGCCCAATCTATGGGCGCCACGTGTCCCCCTCATTATTTGGTTTATGTGTTATATAAAATGTAATGGGAGTCCGCGGGGTTCGACCCCCGGACCTCCCCTCCTATGTAAAGACTTCACAACCTT
>ML779024.1:467243-506082 GCA_009831015.1 Picea engelmannii | reverse complement strand
TGTCAACCAACATGATCATGTATTAAGAATATGATATGACTAAAAGGCCTTAGACAATAACTAGATAGCACATCACCGAGTACATTTTCTATATGCATGAGATGAAAATAGTTCACAAAGAAAACCCCTTGAATAACAACGAATGATGAATATTTCCACAAAGGAGAGAAATTCCATCAACGATGAAATTGAAATCCAAAGTACAACATGGATCCCACCATGTGAATAAATATATTGTCACTAAGCACAGGGGAAACGAATGATGAATATTTCTACAAAGGAGAGAAATTCCATCAATGATGAAATTGAAATATAAGGTACAACATGGATCCCACTATGTGAATAAAGATATTGTCACCAAACATAGGGGAAACCACTCAACAAGTGATCAATAATGAAAATAGTATATGAGGATAAGGCCACAAACCAATGATGAAAGTAAATATTGGGGTTCTATGACTCTAAGTCTATCTCCCATGGAAATGTGTCATAGTCTATAGGAGAAGACTTTCCAATGGGAAGGAAATGATGATTCATTTTTCATTAGCACAAGTAAAAACATTGTTAATGGGTAGAAATTGAGATCAAATTGATAGCAAGGAATGATGACATGGGTAGTGAATAAATTTGACGAATGAATGACAGATGTTAAAACATCATTTGAACATAAACACGACACAATAATGACTTGATTAGTAATATAAACCAAAAGGGAAAATGATATAAGATAACAAGACAATAGACATTGAGGCTATGTCCATAGTGATCGGAAGAGTAACCAATTAGAGGAGTGTAAAAAATTATAATCATGGTATAGTTCCCAAGGAATTACTAACCCAAACGTGGTAGATTGACACAATACACGTGTTTTCTAAAAGGTGACAAAAAGACTTGTTTCTCATATTTAGAACATAATGAAGGTCTTCATTCTTCCCCACTCTTTTTTTCATAAATATAATATTTTTTTTTGTCTTTTTCATATTAGAAAAACATGAAAAGAAATATATAATTCCATAGTATAGTGGAAGAAACAAATTTTCCATGGCATGTAGCTATGTTCCAAGTACATAGATTATACCTATGCAAAAAAATGCAAAAAGGTACAAGACAGGAAATGGACACTCATTAGAAAGTCTCTTCTAGGATAGGGTAGGTATAAACTAAAGAAACAAGTATTGCAAAGGAAAGCGTTAGTTAATAATGCAAATGTGGTTAGCTTAATGTGGAAAGATCTAACAAGGTATTAGGAAAAATAACACGTGTAGCGATAAGAACAAAAAATGAAAAACAAACCAATTATAAAGGTGGGAGCCCCCATGGGAATGGTCAAAAGTAAATGAAAAAGATAAATGAGGTTCATAATTTAATCTTAAACTACAAGGGATTTCATTACTACCATAAATTAACAATATGGGTGCTAGATGACAAAGAAGTGCTAGAGTAGGGAAGACCATAATAGGAAATCTCTTCTATCAGAGTAAGATAAATTGAAAATAGAAAAAGATTATGATCCAACATTCAATGGGTTTTCCTTGAGGAAAACCAGATGGAAAAAGGTTTAAAGGCATAAAAAAAATAGAGTAATCCTAGACTTGTATGAAATATTTATAATATACATAACTAGGTCCAAATTTGCATAAAGTATAATATCTAAGGAATCAAGAATCCAAATCAAAATCCTACACCCAAGAAGAAATAATACCAAGATCATATCTCAAAAATAAAAACAAAAATAGATCTATTAAAAGTTAAAAGTTAAAGGAACAACTTTGATATCTTCAATAATATATTTTTCAATGGAAAAGTCTCCTAGAAAATACTTAACACTACCATATTCTGAGGATTTGCAAGCAAAGAGATTAGAATTGGAAGCAAATCAATGTTTAAATCACAGATGGATTCCATAGGAGTAGACCAAATATTACAAGATTATAAGGATCCATCAAAGATATTAAGCTTATAAACATTGAGACCTAATGTTCAATAAATAAAGAGACTAGGCTTATAAGATAAACTTGAGGATCTTTGACTATATAAATCAAACTCAAAAAGAAAATATGAGGACCTATGACTAGATAAATCAAATTTAGAAAAAATAATGACTTGTATCTTGATGAAAGAATCCAAAGACTCATAAATGTCAACAATTAAGGATCTCCAAGAATAAATATCAAACTCGGAAAGAAAATTAGAGATACATTTAATTGCAAATGAGTCTAATCTTGAGAGATGGTCCTTGGAAAGGATAAAATATTTGAAGGAATGTTAAATCCAATCATGTCCTCTAAGGAGAGATTCATATAAGGAAAGAAAACCATCATAGAAGAAATTTATGTCAGAACATTCACTTGTACCAATACGGGTGATAAAAATCTATGATACCCCCATTGGATAAAACACTTGGCCACTTGTCAGGATCAAGTCCCAAGAAGTAAATCATGAATGTAGAGGCTCCTTCTTAGTAACAATTAAATATATGAGATATGAGGTCATACAATTCATACATGCTAAGGTGGTGGCTACTCAAAAACTAGAAACAAATAGAGGTACAACATGGTCTAAAGTCAAATGAGGATAAAGATTAGTAAATGGAAGTTGATCAATAGTATCAATGCTCATGTTATGAGGAAAATGCATCACAAAAAATAACATAGACATTGCAACATTCATAGAATACATGTAATCACGCCCAAGAATCATATTGAATTCTAATGGGCCTTCCATAACTATAACATTGACTAACATAGTATTCCCACCTAATCAAATAGGAAACTTGGGAAGAATCCCTAAGGGATCACTAGATCTTCTATTAAAGGCCAATAGATGACTAGGAACTAGCACAAGGTTGGGAGAACCCATATCTTTCCAAGAATATGAGTATATATTACTAATAGAGGATCCTTCATATAAACCACGTTGAAAAATGGTGCATGAATACATTTCAATCCTTATTTGGAAGAGTGTAGATGAAGGAAGGCAAGACCCAACTAGAGTATTCCAATCAAAGCAAAAGATAACAAGGCTTGGAGGGAGCATGCTTGAACTGAATGAAATACCCTATTTTCCATTAGGTTACAAATTTGGCATAAATAAAACATATTCATCACATCACTCTTCATGGGAAGGGTGGGATCAAGTGAAGATTGCAACGACTAAACCACTCATTCACCAATGGATGAGTAGGAAGGGGCACCCTAAGAACCATAGATTGTTAAGGAGAAGAGGATCCTTGTGGGAAGTACCATATTTTATGTACCTATGGAATGATAAGACATACATGAGTAACATTAGGGGAAAATTGAGGTCTAAATGTGTCTCCTAAGGAAAATAACAAAATAATATTTAGAATAATAAAATAAGAGTTATGAATTTTCAAAGGGAAAGAAAGAAAACTACTTTTCTAATCATATTTTTGACTTATCTCCTTATGGATTTACTCAAATTGAAAGTGTATCCACTTGTTGGATGAAGAATTAAATTATGCATCCAATGAGTACCCACTATGCATAATTTTGATAGACTCGCAGTGACATAAACTAGAACTACATGAAACAAATTATTTCTTGAAAAAATTAGTTTTCTTTCTTCCCCTTATGAATTCAATTAATATTTTATTATTTTTATTATGAGGACCATGTGAAACCTCAAATTTCCCCTAATGATAATACACATATGGAGGCTTGGATGAGCAAAATTCCCTCACTTCAACATCTTTGTGTTTTTGGTTGTGAGGCATATGCTTATGTGCCTAAGGAGAAGTGATTGAAGTTGGATAAAAAAATGTGAAATGTGTGCAACGTGGGTACTCATTAGATGTGGAATTTAATTCCACATCCAATGAATTCTTACCCTTGAAATTTGAGTAAACCTATAAGGATATAAGTAAAAAATACGATTAAGAAAACAATTTTCTTCTTTTCCCTCTAAAGATATTTAAGCTTATGGTTGACATCAACATTTTGAATCCTATTGTTTATTTTAAAGTTGATTTTGATATCACGTTTTTTTGTTTTGAGGCCATTTTTTACATAAAAATTTACCTAATTCAACAAGATCTAACATAGCAGACCCATTAATCAATTAGCATGTAATAAAAACCACTTCTACCCAAACTTCTTCTTTGAGACAACTTCACTACTCATACTCCTAGCCTTCTCCATCAACATTCTATTTATCTATTTTACAAATCCACTTTTCTGATGGGTATATGGAGTTGTATAATTTCTTTAAATGCCATTCTCCTTACAAAACTTACCAAAAGTCGCAGAACAAAAATCACCACCATTATCAGTCCTCACACACCATAATCTTACCAATCTGATTTTCCAAGAGAGCATTAAACTCCTTAAACTGACTGGAAAATATTAGATTTAGTTATAAGAAAATATACCCATGTCCTTCTATAATAATAATCAATGAATGACACATAATACAAAGCCTTAGAAATTGAACTAACTTTAATTGGACCAGATACATCATATTGAATTAAGTATAAAAACCTAGAATATTTATGAGAGTTAATACAATGAGAGTTAGAGGTGCAACTCTAAACATTTGTTAGTTTTCCTATTTAAGGGTTTCCAAGGTAAATTTATGAGTACTTTGTGTGAAAGCTATTGTTTCATTTATATTTTATAAATAATTTTTGTGTGCATTGTGATACTATAAATGTTTAAAACCTACACACAATCTCTCAATCCATTGACAATATTTTTGTTTTTCAAGGCCCATAGGCCTTTATCACCTATATGGCCCAATATTTGGTTCCATAATGTTGTATTCTCTATAGGTAACTTGATTTTTGAAGTAATTTCTTGTTTAGGTTATGATTCTGAATTTGTATATCCCATAGATATATCCAATGTAGAAATCAAAGAAATATTACATTGAATAGTGCATGTATCAAGATGGGAAAAATTTCCCACATAATCACCCTTAGTGAGAACCATATAACATTGAACCATATTACACCATTTGTTAGAGGAAAAAACCTACACACCCACATAATTAAGTGTTCTTATTAATAGTAGGTTTCATGCTAGACCTAAAATCTGCAAAACTCCATTGATCCCCTTTATTCTACCATTATAGAATCTGATCAAGACTTTACCATGGAAAACTATGCTAAGAGGAGATTCATTACCAAGGTATACTATCCCACCATCATATTTATCATACACTGAAAACCAGTGCATATGAGAAGTCATATGGAAGGAATCTCTAAAGTCTATCAACCATGCACTCTAGCTTGCATGGGTTGCCAAAACTACAACAAAGGCATCTCCACCATCCTTTTGAGAATATGTTTTAGACTCATAATTAGAATCGTTCATTTCCTTATTATTCTTTCTTTTCTCTTCCTTCAAGTATCTTTTAAAATACTCAACCTTGTCACAGTTCCAACATTTTTCCTTGGACTTATTACAAAATGACTTAGATCACTAAATGAGTGATCTAGGTGGTTCTCAATAGCCATCCACCTTTTCCAATAAATCAATGTTTTCAATCCTATGGGTTTTATAAACCATGATATTCACCCTTTTTATGGGGAATGTAATGTAATTCCATATCCATTTGTTAATTACAACCATCATGTAATGATTCCTACAATGTTAATGATTATGATCCCATCAGAACTCCACAATTAAACATATTTGGGCTAGAGTAGTATTGGGATGGGTGACCTCCTGGGAAGTCCTAGTGTTACTTGCCTATAGCACTTTGTAAAATTAGAACAATTTTTACCAAAATCATCATGGGAATTATTCTTTTCTCACTATATCATCTATAATCGAGGTGAAGGAGGTCCTTTGAGCATGCAATGGAGTTTGATATAATGCTTATCGCAAAATATCGTAGTCGACATCTCTTTCTCTTTAGAGATAATCTATCACCATTTTAGATTTTGTTCTACACTATTTTATTATTCATTAATAGAAGCTGTGTTTCATTGTATTTCTTTGTGCTTTGCTATATTTTCATTTGTATCTCATTTCATTCTAAACATAATCTGGATGAGTGGTATCACAACAATTTACTCCTTTTTATTGCTTGATGCATATACCCAACATGGTTAGGGTATACAGAGTTAGGTCTTGAGATATTTTTTCTTGGGGATGACCACTCTCACCAGCCTAAGCGACCTCTCATGGTGGAAGAAAACAAAGATGACAGAGTGGTATATCCTTTCAAGACATTGGTTGAGGAATCCATTAAATGACAAAGAAATTAGATGATGGATAACTTTGCTCAGATTCTTCGATGACTACTGATGGTTGTCGAGGAATCTTCGACAAGCATCCATTTCGGAGGTGTGACACCCTTCAATGTACAAATTAATTTTTGTATCCCTTTATTTGAAGGCTAGATAGATGTAGATTCTCTAGAGAAATGGTTGAATCTACTAGAAGGTTTTTACTCTATCAAAAATTTTTCCAATGGTGAAAATATCACCTTTGTTCTCCTTAAAGACCTTCCCCGTGTCAAATCTTGGTGGGATGCTCACAGGGAGAGGCACAACATGTATGAATCTATGCCATTTGGGAGAGAACCCCCCGAGAGGCCTTTGTGGATGCGATCAAGGAGGAGTTATACCCTGTTAGAATCTATAAAGACCAATATATGAAGTGTATGACTTTGCATATACCAAAATATTCCATACCCTGCAATCAAATACATTATTCAAGATTCTAAAAGAAATATGGTTCTAAAGTACCATAGTGTCCTACACAAGTACATCCAAAAAGAGATGGGTTTCTTGGGAATCTCCTCACTGAGCGCCGTTTATTTATATTCTTTCAAAATCAAGAAGAAATTTAAGCAGTGGAATAAGTTGGAGTTTGGGTTTGAAAATCCACAACAATAGAAGTATGGTAAAGACAACCCTAACTCACAAAACAACCAACCTCAAGACAACTAGTACAATCTACAGGAAAAGAAGGGTAATAAGAAGATGAAGAAGGAAAATGGAAAGTGGTGTGAGTTCCACAAAATCCCGTGTGACAAAACTGATGAATTCCACTCAAAACAATCATTGTTGGTCAAGGTCAAAGAAAAAGAATCAAAACATGACTTAGACTTTGATTTAGAGAAAAATAAAGGGAAACATACCATCGATGCAAAACCCACTGCTACCATTGTGGCGAAAACAATACAACTAGAAGAACCAATGGAGCCTAAGGAGGGGGAGAACCTCGTCCATTCATATATGTGGGTAAAAGGGACCCCACTGCATTTTATTGTTAACAATGGTAGTCATAAGAACTTGATATCAGATGAGGTTTTCAAGAGATTGAAGTTTCTAATGATGTCACACCCTCAACTATACACCATTGGATGGTTGAGCTAGGGATGAGACATCCACATCAACCAGAAATGTCACTTGTCTTATGACATCAAGCACTTCAAGGATAAGGTACTATGTGATGTTGCTCCACTTAAAGTATGTGATTTTATTTTAGGACAACCATATATGTGGAAATGTCATAATATATATGAATCTCGACCTTGTATTGTCATTGCTACTCTGGGAGGTCATCTCTATAGGATACCATAGGTAGTTATGACTACTTTCATTTCATTGATATTCAAAAAACAGTGCCACATAGTAATCTCTCATACCATAGAGTTTTCCCTCTTCATGATCATGTTAGAAGGTGAACAGAAGGTCACTACGACCACCATAGCCTCATCCCAATACATTTGTATAAAAAAGAAGCAGGTCAACAAGATTGTAGAGGAGCACACATATATTTTTTCACCTACGAGTGTGCCTTTGCAATTCCAATTCAAGCATTCCATTGACTTGGTGGCCAATTCTCCCTTACCCAATGGTACAATATATATATGCTCTCTTCCATAGAATGAGAGTCTTCCATAAGTTCAACACAGATATAATAGAGCCCTTCATAGCCCTATTGGCCACGATCCTTTTCATGTGTGTTTGGGGTTCCAACCATTAGCCACCATTGATATGTCTCTTCTTGTTGCATCTTCCTCGCCATAGTCCTCCCACATTCATACCAAGGTAGAACTTGCAGCCATATTTGTGCAATGGACTCAACACCTCCAACAACAAGTTCCTGACATCCTTCAACAAGCTAATGCCAAGTATACATAGGAAAACTACTTCAACAAGGAAAGAAACTCACCAAGGTTCAGATTCAACAAAATTTTCCCCATATCCCGAGGGAACTTAACACAATGGGGACCATTTATTACTAAAGGGAGAGGAATGATCTAGGTGGATCTCGGTGGCCATCCACCTTTTCCACTAAATCAATGTTTTTGATCCTATGGTTTTGATAAACCGTGATTTTCACCTTATTGATGGGGAATGTAATATAATTCCATCTCCATTTGTCAATTAAAACCATCATGTAATGATGCTTACATTGTTAATTCATTGAATCCCATCATAACTCAATAGTTAAGCGTGCTTGGGCTAGAGTAGTAATGAGATGGGTGACCTCCCAGGAAGTCCTAGTGTTTTACATTCCTATGGAATTTTGTAAACTTATACCAATTTATCCCACATGTATCATGGGAATTATTCTCCTCTCACTCTCTCACTCTCCCAGATGGATGGCCAAACCAAGGTCATCAACCGGATGATCGTGCACATTTTGCGCATGTACAATTCCAAGCACCCTCGCACCTGGGATGAGAGTCTTCCCTATGTTCAACACAACTACAACAGAGCCATACATAGCTCAATCGGCCACAACCTCTTTCAGGTGGGGTTGGGATTTCAACCATTGGGTCCCATGGATGTTTCACTACCCCTTGCATCCACTCAGACAGACTCATCACATGCTCCAACTGAAGCTGACAAAGCCACTCGGTTCATTGAGCAGATCCATCACATCCTCCAACAAGTTCAGGATATTTTACAGAAGTCCAATGCCAAGTACAAGCAGTGCCATGAATGCCTTACAAGGCATCATCAGAAGCTTCGTCCACTCTGTTATGTACCTTACACCATCACCAAGGCTACTAGTGACAATGCTTTTCAGCTCAACATTCCCCGCTTCCTTGGATTGCACCCAGTGTTCAATGTGGACCTCCTTCGACCTTATTTTCTACTATTATTGGACACCTAAGAGATAGAAGAACAATTGAAACCGACATAGCTCAACCATGGCTGCATGAAATAGGCATCCAATTATCATATCCTGGACACACAAGTCAAGGGTACTTGCCAACATAAGATCCAACTTTATTGGGTTGTCAAAGCAAGGCAACTCCTGCACCAAGGAAAGTGGCTCACCCGGGGCCAAATTCAACCGAAATTTCCCCATCTGATGGAGGAACTCAACGCAATGGAGACCATTTCTTCCTAAGGGGGGAGGATTGATCCATGAGGATCTCAGTTGCCACCTACCTTGTCCAATTGGCTCAAAACATTTTTTGGCAACTTACTGTTTTTAACAGTTTTTCAGATCCCAAATTTCTGTGGCCATTTTGAGGGCCTAAATGACGTTTTTTCATGATCGAGAACCTAAATAATGGTCAATGGCTTTGATTTACCCCCCTAATTGAAACTCTTGTCAATACATTTCCAACGAGCTATTGTGTGCCCTAAACGAAGATCGTATGCAAAAGTTACGACTCTGTGAAGTTGTTGTACTAACTTACCTCAATGGGGCCCACATTACTTTTGGCGCTTCATCTCCTAGGCTTAGGTTTTTGGATGTCTAGGGTTTTGGAATTTATGTTTATTGTAAAATGGCCTTCATAGCCTCATTGTACTCATCTTCTTGAGAATGAGCATAGTTGTCACATCTCTTCTCAGAGATAAGTTGCCACCATTCTAACAAGCTTGTTTTCAGTCTGCATTTTATAGTTTTCAACATATTTCTTATTTAATAGAAGTCAAGTTTTACTGTATCTCTGTTATTGTTCACTATGTCTCTGTGTTAATATTATAAATCTGTGGTTTCGTTTTGTTCCGCTCATAAATCTGGATCACACAACATCTATTGGTCTTGTGCTGGTTTTGAAACACACTCTGGAAGAAACTTGATCCTCCCAGCTCCTAGATAGTGCTAAGCGCTCTGAATGTCGATTGTTTTGGTGGATTTATAATTTCATGTTACTGATGCATCAATGAAGCACCAATGGATTAACTAAGTCTCTATACATCACACATGACACAGGAACTTACATAATAAATTTTGAATGAAACATCAAGAAATGCAGGAGCCAAACTTTCGTTAAAAAATGCCTTTGAGCGCAATTTTTCGGAGTTTTCCAAAGTGAATTTTTCACCCCTAAGACAGGCTATTCATATGTTTTAAGGCATTACGATTAAAGCGCAACTCATGGAATCAAAATATGAGTCTTGAAAGTACCAGAACAAATCGCTTAGGGTTTCTTGCACAAACTGGTCACATCGATCGTTACACAGATGAACTGCTCGATTGGAACAGTTAGGTATCTCACCAAAAGTTCCCCCGCCCACACTCTTCGCAGTGCAAGAGACAACACTCAAATCCGACATCTTATGAGTAAGTTGTCCGTCTTGAAGTTCCCCACAACAAGGTAATCACCGAGTGCCCTTTGATGCAAAGCATGTTTTAAAACATTCAAACATTCTTAACTTTTAATAATTTTAGTTTAAATTAAATTAAAATTATTTAAAGTTAAAATTTTAATAATTTGAATTTGAATTAAATTGAGATTACTTGAAGTTAAGATTATTCAATGGGAATCAATAAAATAAAGTTACATAGTCTCATGATTTGTGTTGGCTTGAGTATGACACTGTCAACGATGTCATTAATTCACATTGGGAAAATTTTGATAATTGGTGAGTGCATGGTTGAAGTATGGTGCACCTATCACAATTGAAGTACTAAGTATGTCCAACTTATTTCTCTTCCCAAGTAACATAGAGCTTAAGAACCTTCGGATTCTAATGCATTGAGATGTCTGAAATAAATCTTGGACAATCCAACCACACATTCATGGAATCTATGTTTTAGCACACGTGACTTTGCATGGATTTAGTTAAGACAAATCCTAGTGGGGATTACCTTTATATCTCCAAAGCCAATTTCATTTTTTTGGGGGAACAATAGTTCATAAAAGTTCTTTATGACTTCTCGAAAGCTGCGAAGAGAACCCATATTTGACCGTTTCAAGAATAGGTTTTGAAAATTCATTTTGGCAGAAGTGAGAAACTCCATTATTAGTCCCTGCTTTCAGCACGACTATAGCAATGAGTCGGTCACTGACCACTATTAGTTTTATGGCCGACTTAAATTTTTCCTTGATTCACAATGTTCGACTTAGGAAAACCTCAATAGTTCTTTTATTAAGATTAAAATAAATTAAAAAATTTCATTTTTCTGTTTTCCCATTGACTTTCCACTTCAAAGTGTTATTCTCAGGGTGACGACCAGCATTAATATTTACAATCTGATCTTGATCAAATTTTGGATCTGCTCCTATTGTTTTCAATGCCCTGCCCTTGCTACGTGTAACTTTGCCTCGTCGTCCAAGCCCTCTGCCTTGCCAGAGAGCTTATCCCCTACACAACCTTCTTAGACTGCAGTCATTTGGCACCTTAGCCTAGTTCACGAGCTCACCCATTGCCTTCGTCACCCGTAGTTCATCTTCTCATATCCATCAAGCTCGCCATCGCGTTCAGGGATGGAATCCTGATAATTTCGGCATTCGTTTCCACTAATTGCCCACGCGAGCATCCATTTCAGACACAAAAGTATCCGCCATTAGATTAGAACACCCTTCTTCCTATATTTCATATCACACAACCAGGGGGCTCAGATCTGCAACAATACAGGAATTTTCAGCATATACTGCGAGGGTTTGATCAAGCCGCGGAAGAGGCAGGCATAGGCATGCTTAATAGCGACACAAATCAATCATGGCAACTGTTGCAGTGAACTCGGCCAGCGGGTTGTTGGCCATGCTGAACGAACACCATCACATTCTCAAACTCCATAATTTCTGGCCCGAGATTTCTAACAGTGTCCCTACAGGTAAAGCATAGATAGTATTACAATTATAATGGCACTGGGAGTGGTGAAGTCCCTGGCGGGGTTTCTGCTGCTGCTGAATTTATTCATGTTTGTGATTGTGGCTGCTATTGGCGAATGGGCTCTCAACATCGCCCTCGACCACACTTACTCTACTGGTACTTATTACTTGTATGCATTATATGTTTTTTGTGCTTTTATACCATGGAGTGTTTTGCTAATTGATTCTATGACTAACTTGCAGGTTGGAAAAGCTCTTCATGTGGGATTTTCTCCAGTGTATTTTCCAATGGGGAATTAAGTGACAGGATTCATGGTTATATTTTCTTTGATAGCTGTTGTAGTAGGAATTGCTTCGTGCCTTTCAGGACTCCATCATTTCCGGGCTTGGATTGCCCATAGCTTGGCTTCTAGCATCCTCCATGACAGCTTGGGCGCTCACAGTACTCGCCATGGGGTATATATATAATAACTACAAGTTTACAATATATATATATATATATATATATATATATATATATATATATATATATATGAGTGCGAGAGAGATGTGTCAACAAGAATTATGATTTTTGATTCATCTATGAACACTGAAATGTGAACGAGCTAACCATTTTTCATTCACAAAATTGCAGGTTGGCATGCAAAGAGATCCATATGGGCGGCTGAAACACAAAGTTGGTATGTACTACTCCTATGCTATCACGTTCATACGGCCACTGATTTCCTCATTCCTTTGATTCTATTATGACGTTTTGTATAGTTAAGATTTTGTAACTTAGCATTTGTGTGCAGATAACGTTGGAGTCATTTGAAATGGAACCAGTCAGTTTGGTCTTGTCTTGACACCCCAAGTCATCCAACAGTTCGTGCTTCCATCATTCACAAATCTTAGAGAATCTTAGAGACAACTCCCCTTGGGTCCACATATTTGGATTGTGCGTCCAAGGTGCCCCTACTCATCCAATATAAGGTCGTGAGGATGGTCACCACTCCATCCTTCTGTTTGCCGCGATGATCTGCGCCCCTGAACCAATCTTGAAGACTCTCTGTCATCCACGATGAATGTCTTAGTCTTAGGAATTGATATACCCCATAAAATTGATTGGTCCTTTATGAAATCTATAAAAGTTAAAACATTTAAGAAGTCTATAGAAGTGAAAACGTTTAAGAAGTCTAAACGTTTAGACTACGCTGTTAGAACTTCATTTGCTAAGTTAGTTGTTGATTAGGTTGATTAGGACCGGATCTTTCAATACTTCATTGAAGGAATATTGTTTTCGTTCGACTCATTTCTTGCTTTTTTGTCATATTGTTTAGGGTAGGATCTGTACCAGTTGGGCCGACGATTTCGTATGGAGGATAATAGTATGGAAGGTAATATTGTTTTATGAAGAGTTTGAGCATCAAATGCAAGACTCGGAAATGGTTGAACGAATAAAAAGGGTGATACCAATAGACCCAGATCATTCACAATTACAATTGGTTCTCTATGGCCTTGGAAAAATAGATTCTGATGAAGTGGTTCGGTCTTTGTATAAAAATCACATGCAGTTAAGTTTAGCGATTTTATTAAGAGAGAGATTTCAATGGGTGAGTGATATCGTGGTGTACGATCCAGTCCTGTCTCCAATCGAGCGAACGGCTATAAATGCCTTTAACTGTACTTGTCTCTCTGTTAACGAAAATGGCACACGGACGGTGAACAAACCCACGCTATTTTTCATGTCTCACTGTCCGTTTGATCTGTTTGCTAATGTCTTGGAAGAAAATTGGATGCCTACCAATTTGAATAAGATTATTATATTAGTGAACAGTTTTCATCGGTTCAAGGAAGAATTTTACCATGTTCTTAAGAGCATGACCGTCATTCTAAACAGTGATCATGTATTACATGAAACACCTTTGCCATTTCCAGAAAGGAGAATCTCTATGAGAGCATTTGGTAGTTTAAGTTGGCATTTCTTTGCCGCTTCATTAGACGATCTCGAATCTTGATTGTTCTCTACGGGATTTGATCTCACTAATCAAATTTTGATTGTTCTCTACAGGATTTGTCCACACAGATTTTCACAGTTTAAAGTACAAAATGTTTTGGTTTTTTCATATTTTTTTGGTTTAATTTTATCTGAAATCTAGTTAATAACAAACTCACCGGTTTCATTTCAAATGAAACCAAGTACAACTGTGACCTCCTCGGTTTAGTAGTAGATCGTAGATCGTCTGTCATCTATCAGGATGTGATGGTTCGTGACAAGCAAATTAATGCATAGGGGGATGATAAACATTTTTCTTGGAATCGGATACTGTAGGTTTAAAGAGTTGGATTTCTATCCGTTCCTTAAATGTAACATACATGAGGATTCCGTTTGTGTACGAGTTGCAGCATTGTATTATGTAAATCTATGTTACTTTTAAGGCACATGCGTATTATGGAAATATGTTTCTCTTCAACTAAAGTCTTTCTTGTGTTGAAGGTTTTTCCTAATTAATTTGCGTTCAACTAAAGTCTTGCTCGTGTTCAAGGTTTTTTCCTATTATAACAGGTTCGTCCATAATTTCTGGCCTGAGATTTCTAACAGTGTCCCTACAATGTATGTTATGTTTCCTTCCTTTATTGGCGTTTCCAGGGCTTAATTCCGTTCTGTTTTGCAGCTCCAATATACTTATTTTGTCATAAATCAATAACTTATTAAGTTACATTTTGACATAGGCGGGGTCATAAAATTATTGTGTTTTCAGTGCTGCTCTGTTTGTTTTCAAAGACAGGGATTATGCTGCCTTGCAGCTCTTGTTTACCTGAAGTCTGGAAATTAATTTCACCACTCCAATGGGATCAATGAACATAAGGGCAAGTCTGGTCGGACTATGCTGCCTTGCAGCTCTTGTTTACCTGAAGTGTGGAAATTAATTTCACCACCCTAATGGGATCGATGACCATAAGGGCAAGTCTGGTCTGCCGATGAGACCAGCCGAGGAAATGATAGAAGATACTGCTAAATTTTCAACCTGGCAGAGTTATAGGCTGACGGCCATAGGCCCTGACTGGAGGGTCTAGAGAGGTAGATGCTTTGAGGAGCTGAGCGAACATATCGTTAACCCTCTCTGGATGCCGTTTCGGGAAAACGAGAAAAGTCATTTGGAACCTTCAATTTTGACAAAAACAAATGGAAAATTTCCCATTATTACCTCCGCTGGCAAATAGGAAGACTTCTGACTTCATCGGCAAAGTCGACATGAAAAACCTCAGACTCATCGGCAAACTTAAGAAGAAGTGTGCCGACGGCCTCGACGAGGTGAATGGCGAGACTTCTGAATTACCCCAGCGAACTTAATAGAGAACTCCGGTGAGATCGAAGCACTTGAAGGGTACATCTCCTGACGAGACCAATAAGCATCAGAGCGAATGCGTCATATTCACCGGTGAAGACGATAGAAGAAACAAGGCCGATAGGACTGGCCTCCTATGAAAACTGGAGGAGTGAGTTCATTCAGACTCCTCCGATGTGCATCGGAGAATTTTTCATCAACTCCTCCGATGCAAATCGAAGGAGTTACCATCATCAGAGGAGTTGCCATCAACTAGATTTGACAAATTCCTCATCAATTGCCTTAACATTTCAGGATTAAGGTACGAATTCATGGAAGTTTTTATGAATTTTCAATTAATTAATGCTTTACTTATATGAATTAATTAATGCTTTACTTATATTAGTTAGAATGATTATTCTTGATAGTTTATTTGGAGTTACGCTCATTATGTTAAATGGTGCCGGGTACAAGGAGGGTTGTACTCAACATCTTTGCAAGACCATCTACAGCCAAAGAGGCCAAAGAAGAAATAACAACTGTAGCAATGGAATAGGAGCAACGAATGTAATCATATGAAAACCACTGAGTAAAGAGTCCAAATAATTGAACAATTGGATTCCTCAATGTCTTAGCTAGTCATTATGTCGGATGAGACGCACTACAACCAAAATCTATGACACCACACCAACACTAGAAAACAAATTCAAATTGTAACCGCTGATTAGCCCCCTCATCATTAGAAAGGTGATAAAGACAAAAGTTGGGAAATTAAAAGTCACTGGGGTAGGCAGAAGGTGAAGGGTCACATCGACCTCCAATAAATACCAGTTTTGTATCTGATAGATGGGTTTTTGGGCTCTTCAAACATTGTACACTTCTGAACTATTTTGGGAATACAACATCAACTAAAATCAAAGAGATTTCCTTAGAGTTTTCATGTACTATTGATAAAACTGTTAATACGGAGAAGCCCTTAGGGCCAACTTTTGATAGAGAGAAGGACTCTCATGTGTTGTTGTTCTGCTGCGAACTATTTCAAGTAGAATGTTTGATGTTCACATGGGTTGTAAGAGCATGTTTGTTTATATGGACCATTCTGGCGTAATATGTGTTTTCTTACAGTTTTCTTACTCTTTCTTATATTACATGTCCCGAGCGAATGAGTTGTGAATGTATGCAGAAATGTGACTTAGAATTTTCTGGTTATAGACATGTATGCATGTGTTTCTAACTACCTGCTTCATGACAACTATGTGATTGGGGTTTATGCATAGTTTAGTTTCATTACATTTCATTTTGTTACTATATTTCACTCCTAGCTAGGATATGATTGATTATAAATATATTAGAGGTCTGCATTTACATAGTATTCATCTACATATTTTGTTTGCATAACCATTCGTCACTCACCTTCATCGGTGGATCGGGCCTCAATCGGTAAAACCAAACTAGAAATTGTTGTCGGGTTAGAATCTGGATGGGTTCTCTATTCCAAACGATGAGGTATAATTAGGACTTCTTACTAGGGGTAACCCCTTACTTTTGTCGAGAAAATTTAGACCCGTCAATAGAATTGGCACTAGAAGGAGGGTCAGATGACAAGTCTGCCCATGTAGAGTCATTTCATTAACTTTTAACCAACCCATGGATCCTCTCGGTACTGAGTCTCTATAAGATATCCATTTGAGTCTTCCGAGACCAACCAGGGGCATCTCAGTCAAGACAATTAATATCTTGTCAAACCCCAAATTCGATGGTGAAGGACATGCCTCTGCATTCACTCACCTTAATCAGTTTGACATCACTCGACGAAATCTAAAGATTGTACAAGACAAGGAAACGTGTGACTATTCATTCTCACATTCGAAGAGAGAATTAAGCTTGGTTTAGGGCATTGCCAACAAAATAGGTCCATAGCTGGAAACAATTTGTGGAAATATTTATTGTTGCTCATGAAAATTAATTTTATGATGAACTTGCAGAAATCAGTATACTCGGAAATTAATCTGAGGATGATTTCTTTCGAGGAGTTGCAGATTTATTGCAGATTTCTTGAAAGTGATGAACCCTCATGCAAGGAAATATTCAATTGGTTTTTATATCTTGTATCTATTTCCGAAGAGTGTGATCTGAATGATCAAACCATCTCTCATTCAAAAGAATCATATTTGATCATGAAATATATGGAGTACATGATCTTTGAACACCACTCTATTACAACTGTAGGGGAATTCTTATTAGAAATATTAGACACCTTAGCCTCAGAGTGTGAACCATGTATCATCTCCCCTTTAGAAAATCACGAATCTACTTTGGACTATGGAAAATATTGTTGGACAGTTGGATTGGACAATTGGTTGTCATTGATGCCAACCCTTAGAGATTGATGTGAACCCTTGGAGAAGTCCTAAACCCCGTGGTTGAGATTGATGGTGAGTTAGTTTTCATTGATGGAGTGGTTGATGTAAGCAAATGTGATGGGTGCATTTGATGAAGTCTACATGAAGCCTCAGAGGTGTGGTTATGGTACCTGAAGTTGGTTGAGGAATATGGACATGAAAGACAATGTAAATGCAGGTAATACACTCATAGATGGATAGTCCTTGTTGTTATGTTTCCAGTGATAGGTGGTATTCCACGTGGTTCCTCACGGTTAGGGAGATATGGCCTTGTGATGTTGGAAGCCCCGAAGAATGGTCAAGAAGCCCCTGAGAAGGTGCAAGTGAATGAATGAATGGGTAAAGTGGTTATAACAATAAAGTCAATAATCACTAAGAATAAGGAAAGAGGTTACCTATCAAAAGTATAAATACACCTCAAGGAGTCTCTCATTATTACACACACACTTACATTGAATATCTATCTTGTGAGAATGTTATGGTTTAATATTTTGGTCTATTTGTGAATTTGAAGACAAATATGAGGCAATGGAGAAAGAGTGAAGAAATAGAGAAACTTCTAGAGCTGCAGAGTGCCAGGGTTGTTTTGTAACCTTAATTGAGCAGGCCCTCATGGGTCAGCTTGAGAGTGTCACGCGAGGCACCCCTGCGGGTTGCCTAGGGCATGCCACACGAGGCCCCGCATGACAAGGTGTCTTAGTCCCGCGAGGCTAATGAAAATTTGGGGAAACTGATGGTACCAAGCTACTAAAGGTTGTGACAGTGTTACATGATTGATACTTGCTATGGTGTTGATGTACATGGTTTATTGTTGAGGTATATCGTATAGGTTATGGTGCATGGTTGATGCACAATTTGGTACAATTGTGGTGCATGGTTTGATACAACGATGTTGCATGGTTGATGCAAAGTTTGGTATAGATGTTGGTGCATGGTTGATGCACTTGGTGTGGTAAATGTTGTGGTACAAAATTAATGCTTGGTATGGTACAGGTTGATGGTTTGCTACATGCTTGAGACACATATATTGTGATGGATTGTTGGTGATATTGGTAAATACTTGGTAGAGGCATGTGTTGGTGATGTTGGACATCTATTTGAGAGATGTCGTTGGTATATGATTCATGTGAGAGGATCTGGTTAAGTATCGATGATAGTGATAGGTTGGACAGGTTTATCAGTGACACATTGATGTGACAGGTTGGATACAGTGACAGGTTGACAGTGAAAGGTTTGATACAGTGACATGGTACAGGTTGATGTGGCAGTGATAGTGACAGTGGTAGTGACAGTGGAAATAATTGTAGTAGTGATAGTTGTTCTACACTTATATTTCAAGGCAACAGGACGGGGCAAGGAAAGGGGGTTGTAGCCTCCTTCCAGTTGGTGCCAAAGAACACAGAGAGTTGGATCTTCCTTCAGGTTTGAGCCTGGGAATTAGAGGGTTGTATCCTCCTTTTGGTTGGAGCCAAAGAATTTAGGGAGTTGTATCTAGCTAAAATCATGAAGGTGGGTAACACTTTCATGAGAATCGGGTCTCTAAAATTCGTAGAGACATTTTCTCGGCCGAACTAATACTTCTTTCATCCAAAAGTCCTATTTTTTCGGCCGAAATATGTTTTGGCCGAACCTTTGAACGTCAAATCGAACGATATCGTGATGACACCCTCGATTTTCGTGTGCAATTTTAGCCGGACGGATTTTTTTTCATCCGGTAACATCTTTTCGGCCGACATAATCTTTCGACCGAAAGTACCTTTCAGCCAAAAGAATTTTTCAACCAAAAAAAGGTTTATATATTACCCTCACATCACACCTGTCATAGTTTTCCCGAATTGTTGGTTAGTTGATACTGTTTGGTGTTGGTGATAGCGCTAGATGATAGTGTTTGGTGTTGGCGATAACACTAGGAGATAGTGTTTGGTGTTGGCGATAGTGTTTCACGTCGTTTCTACGAGTGGACGGATGGGAGAACGTTGGAGCTGTGGGAAGGTTGACGTTGGTGTTGTGGGCGTTCGGTCCATGTACATTTAGATTAGTAAATTTAAATTGATAGTCTAAAATTGTTAGTTAAAAATCAGATTTTAAATTTATGTTTAGATTGTTGACAGGGCCGTAATCGGCCCTATCCATGCACATGGATAATTGAAACTAGAAACTCTTGAATGATCTTGTGCTTATATGTCCCATATAGTATTATTACTCTTCTGCATATTGGAAAAAATATATAAAAAATGGATTCCCATCTCCTTGACCCAACAAAGTAGCTCAACTCTTTTTCCTCCACATTTTTTCTTCCCTTGCCAACAATTATTTTTCACATTTTCTAATCTTTTTAATGTCAATAATTCATGTTCAAAGAAGATCCCATTGGAATTGGCCTCTTAAATGTAGCTTATCTGATTTTCTACTACTATCATAACATCCCATTTTGAGTTGTTAAAATTTTAAGTATGACCATTCCATAATCACCCTTTGGTATAGAAGACTATTTATGTTATAATCTAAGTAATTATTTAACTTATTCATTTGTTTATGTTGCAACGTGAGTAATTGTTTGATGTAACAATCGATTGGAAGGAGAAAATTGAAATATGTGTTACCTAAACATTCATAACTCTAGAGGGAGCTAGTGCAAACAAAATAGTAACAATTTTTCCACTATTAATGAGGTCATTATATTTCCCCATTGGAAATTTTTCATGAATCTTGGAAGGCATCACATCTTTTGAAATTGTTTGAAAAAGAATTGGGTGGGGGGTAATATGGCCCTGTCCATGTACAAGGACATGCCTGAATTTAGGTCTGTCCTTGTACATGGACAGGGCCAAATTTGACCATGTCCATGTACAGGGACATGCCCGAATTCAGGCATGTCCCTGTACATGGACATGGCCGAATATGGCCCTGTCCATGTATAGGGACATGCTCGAATTTGATCCTGTCCCTGTACATGGACATGGCTGAATATGTTAAGCATTGCATGCTTCTTGTATCTGTTGCACATTGCATTGCATGCTTGTTGTTGCGCATTGCTTACTACTATACCTCATACTCCAATACCAGCTTATGGAAAACAATATTGTAATCATTATACTATATGTGATTAATAGTACGTAATATCTGTAATTATGCTAGCTTCACTAAACAATGATTAAGTCTCATAAGTAGATCCATAATAGGTAAGTATACCCTATATGCTTTGAACATCATGGGTTTAATTCATAATATGTGTTATGGATATAGAGTATATTACAAGGAGTGTATTTCTTGTACTATAATTACCTTGGATTACATCGAGCTTATGTAAAAATGGTGTACACATTAGGTAAAGAGCTATGTGTTATAAACAGGTCCATATGGTTACAATTAACCTTTTTTATACAGAGTTAATGTATGTGTTCTAGCTTATTATGACAACACTTATTTGATAATCAGCTTCATAGTGATTACAACTTACATATAACAGATTTTAGATTTTAGATTTTAGTATTAAATTGTTAGTTAAATTTAGGATTTAAGATTGTATAGTCTTAGAGTGTTGACAGGGACACATTCAGCCCTGTCCATGTACAGATACATGACCGAATTCGGGCCTTTCCTTGTACATGACATGGCCATATTCGACCCTATACATGGACATGGTCGAATATGGCCTTGTCCATGTACATGGACAAGCCCGAATTTGGGCCTATCCCTGTACATGGACAGGGCAATTCGGGCCTGTTCCTGTACATGGACAGGGCCAAATATAGCTCTATCCATGTACAGGGACATGGTTGAATATGTTAAGCATTGCATGGTTGTTGTATTTGTCTACGTATTGCTTAGATAATAAATTTAAATTTTATGATTTAAATGTGTTATGGATATAGAGTATATTACAAGGAGTGTATTGATTGTACTATAATTACCTTGGATTGCATTGAGCTTATGTAAAAATGGTGTACATATTAGGTAAAGAGCTATGTGTTATAAACATGTCCATAGGGTTACACTTAACCTTTTTTATATAGAGTTAATGTATGTGTTCTAGCTTATTATGACAACACTTATTTGATAATCAACTTCATAGTGATTACAACTTACATATCACAGATTTTAGATTAAATATTTTAGATTTTAGATTTTACTATTGAATTATTAGTTAGATTTTATATTTTATATTTTATAGACTTAGAGTGTTGACATGGCCCCATTCGACCCTTTCCATGTACAGGGACAGACCCAAATCTAGGCTTTCCCTATACATGGACATGGTTGAATATGCCCATATCCATGTACAGAGACATGCTCAAATTCAGGCCTTTCCCTGTACAAGGAGATTGGGAAGAGCTTCGTCAAGTCATTTGATCATAAGGTTCTTATTTTATTAATAGAATATGCACATGAATTTCCCCTCTATTTGGTTGTATGTAGTTATTATGATCCTTGTAGAGAGTTAATATTTCCATGTTTTTGTGTTATATTATTAGATCTACTATTTATTAATACATGTTATATTTGATCATGTGAGAGGTATTTTTTTGTTTCCATGTGTGCAGATCCACATTCATGAAAGCGAAGGACATCTTCAAAAGAGTTAACAACCAAGGAGTGTGTAGGGACAACTGTCAAATTACCAAGTAGGATTCTTATTCCATTATCTAATAGATTTATTCATGTGTGATTCAGATCTAGGAAAGTCTATTGCTTGTATCCCTATTCTGTCTTAGGTCTAGGAAGAGCTTAAGGGAGGTAACTCCTGCAGGGTTTTTTGCTCTTTCGAAGATGTCCTTCCCTTTCACGAATGTGGATCTGCACACATGGAAACAAAAATAAATACCTCTCACAAGATCAAATATAACATGTATGAATAAATAAGAGATCTAATAATTTAGCATGAAAACATTTAAATATTAGCTCTCTACAAGGATCATAATAACCACATACAACCAAATATAGGGGAAAGTCATGTGCATCTTCTATTAATAAAATAATAATCTTACGATCAAATGACTTGATGAAGCTCTTCCCAATCTCCTTGCGCAAGCTCTATGATCAATACGATAGTATATGTTTACTCTTTATTTTCCTCCCCCTTTCCCATGAGATACCCTCAATATATAGGATGATATAGATAAGATGGGGGATAAATCTAGACACTCAAAATAACAAACTTCTTGAGGTCGTATTATGAGAAATCTGAAATTTGATCTCATCTCTTTGTAACCAATCCTAATTGGGGAGTGACATACATGGTCGCACCCTACATTCCTATAGTTTGTGATAGGTCTCAATTTGCAAGAGATAAACTCGTGACCACCAATTTTGGGTCATAAGTTGCAAAGAAACAACCTACGACCAGGTAAAAGGATGCTGAAAACTCAAGGGAAAAGTGACATAACTTAGTGTCTCATCTTGCTAACCTCTAGATGATGTCCGTAAAGGGATCAAGTGGCAAATAATTGTATAACAACTCTGCCACTTTTTCAATACTCTTCCTTGTTAGTACCAAGAGGAATATCAAATTAAATTACAATGAAGGTTAGAAAGTTCTTGTGGCGACGAAAGTAAAATGAGAAAAAAAATCACCTAATAAATTGGAAGCAGGTTGAAAACCCCAAGGAAAGGGGAGGTTTGGGAAATAGAGATTTGGAATATATGAACATAGCTATGGGAGAAAAATTGTTATGGAGGCTATTCACAGGGGATATTTCTTGGTGGAAGCGGATAATTTGGAAAAAATATTTCTCTAGATCTAGGAGGAGATGCTTAGAAAGGCCACCCAAATTTGTAAAAGGATCTCCCATATTTAAGATTCTCAAAGAAGCTCTTCATGTCATAAGTAGAAAATAAACTTGGATACTTGGCAATGGTAGAGATATCAATATATGGGAGGACGCTATATTGGGAAAGGAACATCTATCTTCTTGGGTGGATCTAGCTCCCTTGTGGGCTTGGTTGAACAAGTAAGGAATTCATAATCTGTTCGATATTTCCTCTTGGAATACTTCCTCAGATAATTAGATTGGATGGAATTTTGTTTCCCCTCAAGCTCCAATGTTGCCACTAATCAAATATCTCATCCATCCTTTGCATGGGTGTGCTCAATGGCATATGGACCAAAAATATTCACGAGGTTGGGGGGAATCATAGTATTTGATTAAAAAGGATATTTCTCCTTATTGTAAGAGAATACTTTAAATCTATGCCCAACATTGTGGAAGAAGATATAACACATTGATGGTTTTCCAAAAATAAACACTTTTAGTTGTCTTATTGTCCATGGGAAAATCCTCACTTATGAAAATCTTTCAAAGTTGGACATTGTTGGGCCTTCTCATTGTGTCATGTGTCTTCAAGATGAGGAAACTATACAACACCTTTTTGTCAGTTGCTATAATATGTCAAAGATGTCTGGGGGTATGATATTGAAGGTCTATTTTAGAAAGTAGAGTTGCCTCTTGCGTGTGAAGAATTGTTTTCTCAATGGCGACAAAGATATAAGGGAAATTTAAGAAAAAACCTTGCTTCAGGCATTTATGGCAGAACTTTCCAAAATATGCATGCTAGTCTATATGGATGGCATGAAACAAATTGATTTTCAGAGAGGAAATGCAACCTCCCATACAGACAATGGCTCGAGCCATCTCTATACTTGGAGGGATAAAAACTTGGAGGAATGTGAACAAAGTTACCAACTTAACAAGAACTATGACCTCAAAATGAGAACTCTATCCCAAAAATATTGTATTTGTGGGTAATAAAACACCAAAATCAACCCCCAAATTAAAAAGTGGTGTTACCGGTAGCACCATTTTTTGGGAGGTGGATTAAATTGCAACTTTTTGCAACTTGTTTGAAATCACACCCTTGACATTGTGAACAAAACCCTGAAATTGACCCTAGAATCGAGAAGTGATGCTACCAATAACACCACTTTTTTTTTGAGTTAAAACTATGACCTAATTGAAACTGCAACCTAAATAAAACAATGAAAATGGACTCCTAAATCTAAAAGTTTTATTACTTCATAATTTATTTATTAACTAATTTTTTTTTTTAATAATTTACCTTAGAAAAAAATTAAAAATCAAAAAGAAAACACCCCTAAACAAATTCCTCTTTTTTAAAGAAAAAAAATTAGAAATAAAGAAAAAAAAAACAATTTTTGTTAAAAAAAAATGCAAATCACAATTTTTAATAAAAAATAAAACAAATGAATTGAAAAATGAGTAAAATTTAACTTTTTGGAGAAAAAAAATACACTTAAAGCACTAAATTTAAAACACTAGAATTGGAAAAAAAAATATGTAAAATCAATTTTTTTTTATAAAAAAAATAAAAAGCAATCTAAAAATCCAAAATTAAAATAGACAAACAAATTTTAAAAAAATGTTTAAGTAAAACATAATTTTTAAATATTAAATGCAAACATTAAAAATAAATTGAAATAACTTATCCCATTAAAAAAAAACAATACAATTTTAAATTTTAAATATATTAAAAACCTAAAATTGAATTAAAAAAATAAAACAAACAAAACTAAACTAAAATTTAAAAATTAACATACACGCAAATTTAAAATTTAAAAATTAAATATTTAAGACTATAATAAAAACTAAAATTAAAATTAAAATTTTAAAACTAAATTAAGTCATTGTATTTCCCATACAATGACTTAATTTAGTTTTAAAATTTTAATTTTAATTTTAAAACTAAATTAATACAATGACTTAATTTAGTTTTAAAATTTTAATTTTAATTTCAGTTTTTAATTGACTCTCAGTGATATGGAAAACAAATTGGATATCAAACCCATCAAAGAGGAAGTGAATAAGCTAATCAAATTGGACCATGAGCATAACAAAAGAACCATGAACCTCATAATTTTTGGTATAAAAGAACAATATGAGGAGGATACACTAGAAATAGTAAAATAAGAATTAAATAATAAATCACAAATTGATACAAATTACTTCATAGAAGCAAAGACGCTAGGAAAACTAATTGATCACAAAGATAGGATGATCAATGTCAAAGTAAGTTGTAATGACCATAAATATAACATACTTAGTAAATCTCCATGCTTAAAAGGGTTAGGAATATTTATAAATGAAGACCTCATTCCTGAAGACCAAGTTGAATTAAGGAAGGAAGTTCAAAAGGCAAAAGAAGCTAGGAAAGAAAGAAAATGGTAAATAATTAGAAATCAAAAAGCTATTGTTAGGGTTAGAGACCCGAAGGATAATAATAAATAGGAATTTGGGACACTCAAGATCCTTTTTTGGAGCTGTCGTGGATTTCCATGGTGCAAAGGTCCTATTATAAGTTGGATCCCGAGTGATATTGATATTATCTGTCTAGTTGAAAATTGGGAGCATGAGGAGTCTAAGGTCCCTAACATAGAAGGATTTGTATTGTGGTTGACATGGAACAAAAAATCCCACTATAGAGGGATAAGAGGCATAGTTTGTTAGATTAGAAAGAAAATTTCTCCTCACATTCAAATTCATAAGATTGACCCTCTCATTTAGTACATTTGGATAGAAATTTCCGACACCAATGTTAAGAAAATTTATATAGAATTTTTTTATTTTGCACCTATTAATTCTACTTTTTATAAGAAAAACAATCTAGATAACAATTGTCCCTCTAATAATTTAGAACAAGATATTTATAGTTTGAAAAATGAAGGTAATACCCTCCTACTAGTAGACTTTAATGCTAGGAATGCATTAAACAAACTACTCTTTTAAGTAATGACTCCAACCATAATCCTTTATGGCTAGATGAGGACCCTGTTTTTGTAACGAACATCCTCGTTACGACGACGAACCTCATATAGCAAGTAATTTTTTTTTTTTATATTGTGTGTGCGTGTGTGTGCAAGGGTAACAAACACATTCGACTCTGCATCGCCACCTGACGACAAACAAGACACATACAACGACGAACACAACATGACGACCTAAGACGCACATCAAGTATCTGCATGCATTGAACGACAATCAATCGACAAATAAATAAGATTGACTACCCGCCCGTCCTACCCTGCAATGGTTAGGACCTCCAGGACACATAAGAAATGCTCAAGCCTAGGTTCCCATCGATTTTGACCATTTAAGATCTCAGGGTAGGCGACTGGTTTGAGGTACATGGAGGTGTCTGCATCTCGCCCGACACAATCCAGACCAAACTAAATATGCTAAATCAACAAACAACAATGACGATCGCTGCACGATAAAGTCCTATAAATCAACACACATCACATGAATTCCACAGTGCAAGATAAATTGATTACTAAATCCATCATGAAACGACATAAGTGTGTGCACAATGAAATCAACTTTATTTTAATTCAAGATGCAAAGGTAGTCATCTACTTTACTTCAAGGCGCGGACTTATTCATTCATTAAACTCAACTGTAGCTAACAATTTTTGTGGCGGATGAAGTAACTACGCCCATGACCTTCCCTACATATCATGATGCAAAAGAATATCAACTAATTCATGGCGCAAGGAAATCAAATACAAGACAAGGAAAATTAAAATAGCAAGTAGGGTAATTAACACAGTCCGTTCAACCTCCATTTCGAGCCCGACTTCGCAAGTCTAAAGTGCATAATGACATCGGGATATAATCAAACTTGTCTTAAAGAAATTCATTGTGCAAGTTTAAATTATAACGTGCTCAGGGTTCCAACTTAAATCAGTTTGCCTTAAACTATTTTTATTGTTATAAGTATTCTGTTTTAAAGTCGATGTCTAATAATCATGTTAGATATATATATAACAATGCCCCAGAAGTAGATTATGTACATCTTATCAACCTTTACCCAAATTTCCCATCCCACTAATATTGATAATGAAAACACTTCTTGACTCTAAATATACTAACCAATCAAAAACTTTAACCATTTCATGGCCATATAAGGATATCTAATTAAAAATTCTATAAAGTTTATATACTTCACTCATTCTAAATAATAAGGACAATCTACACTATGGTAGATCATGTGTATTTTCGATGCACCACCTATCATGATAGAACAATAAAAGATAAAATAAAAGATAATATTAATTAAAGAGAAACGAAGAATGGGACATTATTAATTAAATAACAGAAAGCCAGTTTACCTTTTGGAAGCAAGGAATACATCAAAGGTTGTACACTAGGGGCAATGATCATTACATCGTTGTTCATTAACAATATAATTCTATAAATCTGCAGGCGATAATTTCAAGGGCGGTCTGAAAAATTCCAGTGACTATGGTCCCAATCATCGACAAACTTTTAAGGTTGTTCTTTGATTCCAACGAGAACCAAATCTACCCGTATTCAAAGAAAATTATCTGCTAAAAAGCGGTTAAAGATTTACTGCTAGGTAAGGGTAAAAGTAAAACGCAGGGCATGGGCACTTAAGCCAGCTGGAAGCCTAGACTGAATTCATTATGGTGAAAAGATGAAGTCAGCTATTGGGCAACTAATGGCCATTTAAACAACCAGAAGGAATTTGATGTTCGTTTTTTTTTCCAGTGTTGTAGCAGTCATTACGTAAGGAAATCAATATTGAATGCTTGCAACTGCCATGGCTATTAACTGTAGCCATCCGCTGGATAGTCAGCGTGGCCTTCGCCAAGCAAAAGAAACTGAACCCAATCTAAGAGTAAAATTCTTAGTACAGGCTTAAAACGCCAAGATATAAATAACCGATTTCAGATAATGGTTCTGGCAGGTCATAAAGAATTTTGGCAATAAAGAATGATCATTCGTGAGGTTGTCGACATTCAACGTCGGTTCTCATCCCAAAACGCTACTAAAAGGCACCCAAAAATACAGAGGATTTATATATAAAAAAAAACGCAGGGTTCTGATGGTAAAACGCAGGCGAGTTTCCCCCCTCACGCTGGTCACGATTTACACTCAAAAACGCAGAGGATTTACTACTAGAAATGCAGAGGATTTACGCCTAGAAACGCAGAGGATCTATGCTTAAAAACGCAGGGGTTCTGATGGTAAAAATGTAGGCTCAGGAAAGAAAACGTAGAGCTTAACGTTGTGTATTCAATCATTCAACTCAGTCCGAAAATTATGAACTGTCATGGAGCGAGAAATCAGCGAGCCAACTCCACCCTAAAGGTTAATAAAATACAGAGATATAACCACCATCCAGAAGGACAAAGCAGACAGAGATCGTTTACAAGCAAGGCAATCATGGGCCAAGAAAAATTACAGTACTGACAGGGATGGAAAACGTTGTTTGTTTCCCCTTCCCTTTTTTTTTTTCAATCCAACGCCTAGAAACGAAATTGCCAGATGATCATTACACCATTAGTTTAGCCAATTCAGTAATGAATACACAGAGCTAGATTTACAGTTATCCATATTGCAATCGTGGAGGATATAAACATATATTTTATTTATTTAATTTTTTTTTGTATTTTCAACCAACGCTGATTTACCACAGCAGAGATAATGTTTCCATCAGCTACACAATTGCAATTGCAGAAGTAAAGTAAACCAATCAATCTATCTAGAACCCAACGCAGATGAAGTTAATTACTCTTTACATATCAGAATACCAATATAAAACGTTGACGACAGTAAGAGAACGCTAGAGCCAAGGGATAACTTGTCGAAGGGATCACAGGGGTTCTATCAGTCGAGGCGCTGAAATAAACAACAAGGAGGCCAAGTAATCCAAAAGCCAAGGCCGTACTGAAGGATGTAAGTCAACAATCAACTAGGCTAAGAAAAATGGGTCCGCTATCAATATAACACCCATTCCATTACAATCAATAATCAGATCCAAGCTTAAGTCATAATGCAATCTACTCTACAAAATAAAAGAGCATATCATTGCCTTATCGCCCGCTTCGAATGACATCCAGCGCTCCATGCCACTCTCGCTCGTTGACTGTCGAGACCTCACCAGTACCTCCCAGCCAGCGCTAGGGGTACTCTACTTCCCCCTTATCCCCCCGAGCTTCAAAGGGGCCACACACTATCCAGAGGGTACGTCTAGCTCCCATCTCACCTCGCAAGGCCGAGCTACCACTCCTCTCCGAGCTGGGAAATCCCAACTCCCACAAGTAAATCAGTCAAGTCACTATTCCTCCAGTGTAACGTTACGCTAACAGCCGATCCCCCTCTTCCTTATCCTCCCTCTCTTTTATAGAATTTTAGAACTTCCATTCTTTCCCTAAATCTCATTAAATTTTAAGCTTTAATAAAAATCTTCTAAAAATTCTCCTTCGTACAAGTGTCATCCATCCCCCACTTTCCTCCAATAATTATTTTTCTTAATTTATTTATTGTCTCATTTCCCTCACCCACCTAGATTTACTCCTAGGTGTCCCTAGATGCCCTTACAGGTTTTAAAAGCTTTCCCTAAAAAGAAATTGCTAAATCAGTTCAAAATTAGAAGTTTCTTAAATGTTGATTCTTTCCTAAGTTGGTTTTCTGCTTTTTACCATGAGTTCCCCTCTTTCCCTCTTTAGGTTACCTCCTTTCCCTAATTTCCTAATTTTTACATTTCCTTCATTCCTTTTTATTTGAGCTAGAAAAGACAGTTGTGCAAATTATCCTCTTTTTATTTTGATTATTAATTTAGTACCTTTTAGATTATCAAAAGTTAAAATAAATTAATTTCTTCTTGACATTTTATATCCATTGATTTTAATTAATTTCTTACTCTCTTCATTTTACCCCAAAAATTTATGAATACCAAAACTATTACTTAAGTGGTTTTTTTTTAGTTTAAATTTTATTATTTTATTTTTATATGTATAATTTCTTAAGGGTAGACAAAATTTTACCCCTAGAGAAGTTTTAGACTTAGTACTTAGATTCTGAACTGGGTGACATTTAATTAGGGAAGTTTTTTTAAAATTTCTTAATGTGTTGTCTGTCTTAGGGCCATCTAGGTTCCTCCCTCTATCATCATCAACGCGACGTGCCCTCCAGGATGCACTAGGTGCTCCAAGGGTGCCACTCGCCTCATTTGTTCCTTTGCACGACGTGCCCTTCAGGATGCACTACGTGCTCCAAGGGTGCCACTCGCCTCTTGTGTTTCGTTTGCGCAATGTGCCCTTCAGGACGCACCACGTGCTCCAAGGGTGCCACTCGCCTCTTGACTGATTGGTAGACATCAATAACCCCTAGAGTCAACACTCCACTAGGTGAACTTGTGGGAGACTAAGGGCTTCTAAGGAATAAGGCCCTCGCCTTATTGTGCACCCCTTAGAATCATCATGAGCGACTGTCACAGTCTGCCCTCATGGCATCGTGGGTCCTCTCGAACTAGGTAATCATTAACCTACATTTCAAGCCATGACGAAAGTGCTAGTAGGCTGTGGCAGGGCTGTTGTCCACACCTCTCCCTCAACCTCTATGGTAGTCGTGTGTGACCCCTTTACTCCATATGTGAGTCTGGTCGGCAAGCTATCGTCAGCATGCATCATTAACAAATCATGTTAGAACATGTCCACATCATATCATCATCTCAAATGTACTAATATCATAGTAAATCAATCAAACCCAAATAGCACACTCCTTGACTCAATCCGGAGTCCAAGGGGTTCCATCGATGCCTCTGCATCCTCAAGGTCCAAAACCCTGCACACTCAGAAAAACCGAGTCAATAGCACCTATCTATGTCAATGTAGTAAAACAACATGTCATCTACCCATGACACATCATAATCAAAGGCAAATGTTTTAATATGATAATAATCTGGATCACTTACGAGCAAGTGTCCTCAAAGAATAAGTTTGTGCAGTGCGCCAAAGCGGGATGTTACATACACCCCCGTCTTGGTCTAGACTTCGTCCCGAAGTTTCACAGTATAAATGCTGAAATAAGTGTATCACAGTATCATATATCTATCTATCAACAAAAATGGAAACTGCCGACGCATATCATATGCGTCCTCCCAAGTCGCCGAGTGCGGACTATAATTGTTCCACTGGACCTTAACCTGATCTACTGTTCGATGTCGTAACTGTCGAACATGATGATGTAAGATGTAGACTGGCTCAGTCGTAAGCACTCCCTCGTCCGATACTTGCAAGGAACTTATGTCAACAACATGTGTAGGATCACTAATATAATGTCTCAAAACAGATACATGAAAGACATCGTGCATATGCCTCAAGGAATCAGGCAAGGCTAGTCGATAGGCCACGGGACCCTTTCTCTCCTCAATCTCGAAAGGTCCCACGGACCTAGGAGAGAGTTTAGCTCCATTCCCAAACTTGATTGAACTCTTGTGCGGTTTAACCCGGAAGAAGACTAGATCGCCGACCTCGTAACTACGGTCGACACAGTGTGCATCGACATAACTCTTATGTCAATCCTGCGCTTCTTTAAACCTCTGTCTTATGGTTTGTATTTTATCTTCCATTTCTTGGATCGCTTCTGGTCCCACCAAGACCCTATCCTCAAGCCGATCCCAACTCAAGGGCGTCTGACACGGTCGCCCGTAAAGAAACTCGAAAGGCACCATCTTAATGGTGCTCTGGTAACTGTTGTTGTAAGCGAACTCCACTAGTGGCAAGAATTCTTCCCAACACTTTTGTTGGTCCATCACGTACATGCGCAACATGTCTTCTAAGGTTTGGTTCGTTCATTCAGTTTTCCCGTCAGTCTCCGGGTGATACGCAGTACTAAAGTTAAGTTGGGTTCTCAAGGCCTCTTGGAAACTCGTCGTCTAGTGAACACCGATCCTCGATCGGATATGATCTTCTTAGGCACGCCATGCAGCCTCACAATCTCACTGATGAAAACTCTAGCTATGTCAGGTGCCTGATACATCGTACACACAGGAATAAAGTGATCACTCTTCATCAGAGTGTCTACTACTACGAAAATCGAGTCATGTCTCCTTGTCGTCAGTGGAAATCCAACAATAAAATCCATCAAAATAACCTCCCATTTCGATTCCGGAATGGCATGTGGTTGAAGTAATCCTACTGGGTGTCTATGTTCAGCCTTTACCTGCTGACACTCTAGACATCTGGCCACATAGTTGACTATGTCGACCTTTATTCCCTTCCAGAAGAATAAGGGTTTAAGGTCTGTCCTCATCTTCGTGACTCCCGAGTGAGCCATGTAAACTGTTCTATGAGTCTCGCTCAAGATCAACATCCTCAACTCGTCGTTTGGCGGTACGTAAATTCAAATTTTAAACGTCAATAAACCATCGCCATCAAATGAAAATCCCTCATATCGTGGTACCATCATTGTGTTTTGTCAGATAAAACCCCCGACCTCTTTGTACCAGTCGTCATCACGCTGTAAAGTTAGAATATTTTCACGTAGATTCATCTGAAGAGGCAACACCGAAAGATGCATGGCCTCCGACTCAAAGAATCCACCACTCAATTCATTGTTCCCTTTATGTAATTAATCACAAATTCGTACTCGCTAAGCAATTCCGACCAACGCCGTTGTCGCGCGTTCAGGTTGCTTTGTGTAAAATGTGTTGTAGTCCACAATGATCAGTTTTTAGTCCAAATTTTTATCCAACAAGGTAGTGTCTCCAAACCTTCAAGGCATATACGATGGCTAATAACTCCAAATCGTGCGTCGCATAGTTTTCCTCATGCCTTCTCAGTTTCCTCGAAATGTAAGCAATCACTCGTCCATCTTGCATCAAGACTCCACCTAAGCCTTCTTTGGATGCGTCTATACATACCAAGCAGTCCGCATCCATGTCAGGGACATTTAGTATCGATGTTGTTGTCAACAACTCCTTAAGCCTCTGAAATGCTTTCGCACATTTCTCAGTCCAAACAAACTTCTTGTTTTTCTTCTGCAATTCCGTGATCGGATTTTCTATCTTCAAAAATCCCTCGACGAATCGTCGATAGTATCCTGCTAAACCCATGAAGCTACGTACTTCTGGGACATTCGTAGGTGCAAGCCATTCCATAATAGCCTCTACCTTGGCTGGATCCATGGAAATGCCTTCGTCGGAGATGACATGCCCTAAGTAGTGAATCCTCTCTTGATAAAAAGAGCATTTGGACAATTTCCCATACAATTTGTGCTCTCGCAGACACTGTAGTACCAAGTGCAAGTGCTCGTCATGCTCCTCCATCGTACGAGAGTAAATCAAAATATCGTCAATGAACACTTGGACGAACTTGTCCAAGTACTCACAGAACACCCCGTTCATCAAACTCATAAATACCCCTAGGGCGTTTGTCAGTGCAAATGGTAAAACAATAAAATCGTAATGTCCAAACCTTGTCTTAAAGGCGGTCTTAGGGACATCATCCTCCTTGATCCATAACTGGTGATACCCTGATTGCAAATCAATCTTGGAGAACATCGTTGCACCCTTCATTTGATCGAACAGGTCATCAATTATTGGCAATGGATACTGATTCTTAATCGTAGCCTTGTTCAGTTGACGGTAGTCAATGCATAGCCTCCACGATCCATCCTTCTTCTATATGAAAATAACAGGTGCACCCCACAATGACACACTAGGACGTATCAGTCCTAGGTCTAGCAACTCCTTTAGTTGCATTTTCAACTCTTGTAACTCTGGAGTCGACATCCGATAAGGTGTTCTTGCTATCGGTTCAGTGCCCAGTTTTAAGTCTATGGTAAATTCCAATTCCCTCTCCGGCGACATCCTAGGTAACTCCTTCGAAAACATGTCCGCAAACTCTCTCACCATCGGAAGGTGTTGTAGACCTTCCACTACTCCCTTCTCATTTAACGCAAAAATCGCATAAATCTTGCACCCCTTGCGCATACTCTTCCGTAGCTGTAAGGAAGAGATGAACCTTAAGGAAACTCCCTGGTTCCGACCTACAATCACACATCTCTGTCCCTCGTCATCAACCAAGCTCAACCGTTTTGTCTTACAGTTAAGTATCGCCTCATGCGATTCCAACCAATCCATACCAATCATGACATCATAAGATCCTAAGATCGTGATGTACAAGTTGGCCCTGGTGAAAAACTCTCCTAGGTTAAGGATACATCCTGTAACCTTTCCTCCAACCTTTTGTTTGGCTCCCGAAGCCATCTCCATGAAGCTAAACTCATCTTGTTCGACTGCCTTTACCTTAATCCTTTTTAGCACTGTACCAGAAATGAAACTCTCGGTAGCACCGGGATCTCTTAAAATACTAAGGGTCTGGTCAGTGACAGTACCTGTCATCTCGAGCATAGTCGACTGATGCTCTGCTTGATGATTATTCACCGCTGCATGAATCCAATGGGCCTTGCCCATATCTACCATGGTAGTGGGTCCTGCTGATCCGGACACTCTAGTCCTCTCCACAAGATAGTCGTGCCGGTAGTGTGGCTCCCCACACGTCCAACACCCCTTCTTTGGCCCAGTAGTCCTCGTACCCGAAGTAGAAGATGACGACCCATCGACAAGGAATCCCGGTCTATTCTGCTGAGCAGGCCTAAATTGGTATTGCTGCGGTCGACGCTGCTGTTGATGCTGGGGTCCCCGATAAGGTGTCTTCTACTGAGGAGGTGATCGCCGCAGTGTAGCGAAGGAGGATCCCCTCTGGAAGCCACGGTATCCTAGCGTATGTCTCGCTGGTGTCTAGTGCTGCGGTGTTCCAGATGAAGCCTGCCCTACTGGTCTCGCTGGAGTCCTAGTCTGACCCCCACTGACAAGATCCTCCTCAGCTATGAGGGCCTTCTGGACGACATCATGCAAGGTTTGAGCCATCAAAATCCTAACCTTTGCACGTAGGCTGCCGTTAAGGTCGAACATGAACCTGTTGACCTTAAGTTTTCCAGTGTTAAGGTGCAGAGCATTTCGAAGCAGCTCCAAAAAATGGGCCTCGTACTCGGGCACCGTACGACCTCCATGTCGTAGGGCATTGAACTCATTGAGTTGATGCTCAATGAATTCCTCTGAAGGGTACCTCTCTCGGAACCGTTCCTCGAACAGTTCCCATGACACGTCTTCGACGACCATGTTCAGTTGCGGTAGGAGCGTCTTCCACCATAGAAGAGCGCTCCCCTTCAGTTGAAAGACCTCCATGCGGACCTTCATGTTGGAGGTATAATCGCGAAGTGCGAAGCACATCGCCATGTTCTCCAACCATGCCGTGGTGGCGGCGTCGTCCGGGGCACCAAAGAAATCGAGAAATTTGACCTTCTCGAGTTCACGGTGAATGCTACCAGTAACGGCCGGTGCGCGCGGCGAAACCTCACCGAGTGCCGACGCTCTGGCCTCATCTCTATCCAAACGGTTGATCAGTGCCTCGGACATGTGCTGAAAGGATCTCATCATTCCGACTACTTTTCCAACTGCTATATGCTCCTGCCCGAGAACCTACTCATCTCCCAGAGGGTTCGACCCCTCAGGCATGGATGCTACTGGAGGCATCGTGCCTCCTCCCCTCGCACCTCGTCGTCTGCCTCCACAGCATCCTCTAACCATGATTACCGTGCATGCACACAATCAACTCGATTAACAACAGTATATCAAATCATGTCAACGAAAGTCATGGTGATCCTAAGTCGCGGGTTGAACCTCACTCTGATACCATATGTAACGAACCTCCTTGTTACGACGACGAACCTCATATAGCAAGATTTTTTTATTTTTTATATTGTGTGTGCATGTGTGTGCAAGGGTAACAAACACATTCGAATTTGTGTCGCCACCTGACGACAAACAAGACGCATACAACGATGAACACAACATGATGACCTAAGACGCACATCAAGTATCTGTATGCATTGAACGACAATCAATCGACAAATAAATAAGACTGACTACCCGCCTGCCCTACCCTGCAATGGTTAGGACCTCCAAGACACATAAGCAATGCTCAAGCCTAGGTTCCCATCGATTTTGACCATTTAAGGTATCAGGGTTGGCAACTGTTCTAAGGAACATGGAGGTGTCTACATCCCACCCAACACAATCCAGACCAAACTAAATATGCTAAATCAACAAACAACAATGATGATCGTTGCACGATAAAGTCCTATAAATCAACACACATCACATGAATTCCACAGTGCAAGAGAAATTGATTACTAAATCCATCATGAAACGACATAAGTGCGTGCGCAATGAAATCAAATTTATTTTAATTCAAGATGCAAAGGTAGTCATCTAATTTACTTCAAGGCCCAGACTTATTCATTCATTAAACTCAACTGTAGCTAACAATTTTTATGGCGGATGAAGTAACTACGCCCATGACCTTCCCTACATATCATGATGCAAAAGAATATCAACTAATTCATGGCACAAGGAAATCAAATACAAGACAAGGACAATTAAAATAGCAAGTAGGGTAATTAACACAGTCTGTTCAACCTCCATTTCGAGCCCGACTTCGCATGTCTAAAGTGCATAATGACATCGGGATATAATCAAACTAGTCTTAAAGAAATTCATTGCGCAAGTTTAAATTACAACATGCTCAGGGTTCCAACTTAAATCAATTTGCCTTAAACTATTTTTACTGTTATAAGTATTYTGTTTTAAAGTCGATATCTAATAATCATGTTAGATATATATATAACAATGCCCCAGAAGTAGATTATGTACATCTTATCAACCTTTACCCAAATTTCCCATCCCACTAATATTGATAATGAAAACACTTCTTGACTCTAAATATACTAACCAATCAAAAACTTTATCCATTTCATAGCCATATAAGGATATCTAATTAAAAATTCTATAAAGTTTATATACTTCACTCATTCTGAATAATAAGGACAATCTACACTATGGTAGATCATGTGTATTTTCGATGCACCACCTATCATGATAGAACAATAAAAGCTAAAATAAAAGATAATATTAATTAAACAGAAACGAAGAACGAGACATTATTAATTAAATAACAGAAAGCCAGTTTACCTTTTGGAAGCAAGGAATACATCAAAGGTTGTACACTAGGGGCGATGATCATTACATCGTTGTTCATTAACAATATAATTCTATAAATCTGCAAGCGATAATTTCAAGGGTGGTCTGAAAAATGCCAGTGACTATGGTCCCAATCTTCGGGAAACTTTTAAGGCCGTTCTTCGATTCCAACGAGAACCAAATCTACCCGTATTCAAAGAAAATTATCTGCTAAAAAGAGGTTAAAGATTTATTGCCAGGTAACGGTAAAAGTAAAATGCAGGGCATGGGCACTTAAGCCATCTGGCGGCCTAGACTGAATTCATTATGGTGAAAAGACGAAGTCAGCCATTGGGCAACTAGTGGCCATTTAAACAACCAGAAGGAATCTGATGTCCGTTTTTTTTTCCAGTGTTGTAGCAGTCATTACGTAAGGAAATTAGTATTGAATGCTTGCAACTACCATGGCTATTAACGGTAGCCATCCGCTGGATAGTTAGCGTGGCCTTCGCCAAGCAAAAAAAAATGAACCCAATCTAAGAGTAAAATTCTTAGTACAGTGTTAAAACGCCAAGATATAAATAACCGATTTCAGACAGTGGTTTTGGCAGGTCATAAAGGATTTCGGCAATAAAGAATGATCAGTCATGAGGTTGTCTGCATTCAGCGCCGGTTCTCATCCCAAAACGCTACTACAAGGCACCCAAAAACGCAGAGGATTTATAACAAAAAAAATGCAGGGTTCTGATGGTAAAACACAGGCGAGTGTCCCCCCTCATGCTGGTCACAATTTACACTAAAAAACACAAAGGATTTACACCTAGAAATGCAGAGGATTTACGCCTAGAAACACAGAGGATCTATGCTTAGAAATGCATGGGTTATGATGGTAAAAACGTAGGCTCAGGAAAGAAAACACAGAGCTTAATGTTGTGTATTCAATCATTCAACTCAGTCCGAAAATTATGAACTGTCATGGAGCGAGAAATCAACGAGCCAACTCCACCCTAAAGGTTAATAAAATACGGAGATATAACCACCATCCAGAAGGACAAAGCAGACAGAGATCGTTTACAAGCAAGGCAATCATGGGCCAAGAAAAATTACAGTACTGACAGGGATGGCAAACGTTGTTTGTTTCCCCTTCCCTTTTTTTTTTTTCAATCCAACGCCTAGAAACGAAATTGCCAGATGATCATTACACCATTAGTTTAGCCAATTCGGTAATGAATACGCAGAGCTAGATTTACAGTTATCCATATTGCAATCGCGGAGGATATA
>ML779024.1:445366-466998 GCA_009831015.1 Picea engelmannii | reverse complement strand
CTTGTGAGGCGGAATAGATCACACCAAGCTCCTCATCCTGTGACCTAACCCTCAAAAATATCCCTTACTTGACTCTTCTACAAACTTATTAAAATCGACAATCCCACAAAGTGATATCATCCTCTTCTTTCCTTAACTGGCATATCCCTTTCTAAACCTCCTAGGTTCTTATTTATACTATTTTATAGGGTTATTGTAACAACCCTAGTTGAACAGATGTGAAGGATTATTAAGTAAAAAATTAATTAGGGGATTAATCGTCTTAATATGGTATTAATTAAACAGGATAGGTATAATAAAACTAATTAAATAGTTATTGATTAATTAATGGTTGCAATTTAATCGTCCCTGAGGTGTAGGACAGTCGGTGACGGAGTGTGTTGTTAAGCCACTCCGTGATGTTAAAGTCACCGGTTCGAAACCTGCGGGGACAAAAAATCCAACCATGTTAAGGGTTGGTGTGGCTCAGGCCGGGTGCGATCCCCGGGTGATTTTGACGGCTTAGATGCCCCTGAGTCGCGGTTTCTCAAGCCACAGGTTAATCGCAGGTCCTGCACAAATTAACAAACAAAAAAAAAAAACCAACCAATCTATCTAGAACCCAACGCAGATGAAGTTAATTACTCTTTACATATCAGAATACCAATATAAAACATTGACGACAGTAAGAGAATGCCAGAGCCAAGGGATAACTTGTCGAAGGGATCACAGGGGTTCTATCAGTCGAGGCGCTGAAATAAACAACAAGGAGGCCAAGTAATCCAAAAGCCAAGGCCGTACTGAAGGATGTAAGTCAACAATCAACTAGGCTAAGAAAAAGGGGTCCGCTATCAATCTAAACACCAATTCCATTACAATCAATAATTAGATCCAAGCTTAAGTCATAATGCAATCTACTCTACAAAATAAAAGAGCATACCGTTGCCTTATCGCCCACTTCGAATGACGTCCAGCGCTCCGTGCCACTCCCGCTCTCCGACCGTCGAGACCTCACCGATACCTACCAACCAGCGCTAGGGGTACTCTTCTTCCGCCTTAGCCCTCCGAGCCGCAAAGGGGCCACACACTATCCAGAGGGTACGTCTATCTCCCAGCTTGCCTAGCAAGGCCGAGCTACCACTCCTCTCCGAGCTGGGAAATCCCAACTCCCACAAGTAGATCAGTCAAGTCACTATTCCTGCAATGTAACGTTATGCTAACAGTCGATCCCCCTCTTCCTTCTCCTCCCTCTCTTTTATAGAATTTTAGAACTTCCATTCTTTCCCTAAATCTCATTAAATTTTAAGCTTTAATAAAAATCTTCTAAAAATTCTCCTTCATACAAGTGTCATCCATCCCCCACTTTCCTCCAATAATTATTTTCCTTAATTTATTTATTGTCTCATTTCCCTCACCCACCTAGAGTTACTCCTAAATTTACTCCTAGGTGTCCCTAGATTCCCTTACAGGTTTTAAAAGCTTTCCCTAAAAAGAAATTGCTAAATTAGTTCAAAATTAGAAGTTTCTTAAATGCCAATTCCTTCCTAAGTTGGTTTCCCTCTTTTTACCATGAGTTCCCCTCTTTCCCTCTTTAGTTTACCTCCTTTCCCTAATTTCCTAATTTTTACATTTCCTTCGTTCCTTTTTATTTGAGCTAGAAAAGACAGTTGTGCAAATTATCCTCTTTTTACTTTTATTATTAATTTAGTACCTTTTTAAATTATCAAAAGTTAAAATAAATTAATTTCTTCTTGACATTTTATATCCACTAGTTTTAATTAATTTCTTACTCTCTTCATTTTACCCCAAAAATTTATGAAGACCAAAACTATTACTTAAGTGGTTTTTTTTTTTTTTAGTTTAAATTTTATTATTTTATTTTTATATGTATAATTTCTTAAGGGTAGACAAAATTTTACCCCTAGAGAAGTTTTAGACTTAGTACTTAGATTCTGAACTGGGTGACATTTAATTAGGGAAGTTATTTTAAAATTTCTTAATGTGTTGTCTATCTTAGGGCCATCTAGGTTCCTCCCTCTATCATCATCAACGTGATGTGCCCTCCAGGACGCACTAGGTTCTCCAAGGGTGCCACTCGCCTCATCTGTTCCTTTGCGCGATGTGCCCTTCAGGATGCACTACGTGCTCCAAGGGTGCCACTCGCCTCTTGTGTTTCTTTTGCACGACGTGCCCTTCAGGACACACCACATGCTCCAAGGGTGCCACTCGCCTCTTGACTGATTGGTAGACATCAATAACCCCTGGAGTCAACACTCCGCTAGGTGAACTTGTGGGAGACTAAGGGATTCTAAGGAATAAGGCCCCCTCCTTATTGCGAACCCCTTAGAATCATCATGAGCGACTGTCACAGTCTACCCTCACGGCATCGTGGGTCCTCTCGAACTAGGTAATCGTTAACCTACAGTTCGAGCCACGACGGGAGTCCTAGTAGGCTGTGTCAGGGCTGTTGTCCACACCTCTCCCTCAACCTCTCTGGTAGTCGTGTGTGACCCCTTTACTCCATATGTGAGTCTGGTCGGAAAGCTATCGTCAGCCTGCATCATCAAAAAATCATGTCAGAACATGTCCACATCATATCATCATCTCAAATGTACTAATATCACAGTAAATCAATCAAACCCAAATAGCACACTTCCTGACTCAATCCAGAGTCCAAGGGGTTCCATCGATGCCTCTGCATCCTCGAGGTCCAAAACCCTCCACACTCAGAAAAACTGAGTCAATAGCACCTGTCTATGTCAATGTAGTAAAACAACATGTCATCTACCCATGACGCATCATAATCAAAGACAAATGTTTTAATATCATAATAATCTGGATCACTTGCAAGCAAGTGTCCTCAAAGAATAAGTTCGCTCAATGTGCCAGAGCGGGATGTTACAGTTTTATCTAATAGCTACAAAATAAGATTTGAAGACCTAATTGAGAATTTGTTTGGTACTGAGTTGATCAAGCTCTGCAGCTCTCAAGACCTAATAATTTTCATTAGAGTAATGAAGTGGCCAAACTCCAACCAGATGAGTTGTATTCATAGGCTAGGTAGTAGTGTTGTAGATTATTTTATATCTGATATTCTCGTTTCCAACTAAATAACAAGTTTTGACATTTTAAATGACCATAAGCCTAACTCTGATAAAAAACCTTTAACCCTAACTCTAAAATTTTCCATGCATAGGAGCACCATTGAAGAGAATTTTGATAATCAAAGGAATTTGCGCTTTGACAAAAGTAAAGTTGACAATTTCTTAAAGGATTTAAATAGTAAATTAAATCTCCTAACTTATAAGGACAATATTGAAGAACTCTATCATAATTTTACAACTACCCTTTCCACTTCTATTAACAAGTTATTTTTCGAGGTGTCCTATAAAAATAATAATAGAATGACCAACCCTTGGTATGATAAAGAATGTAAAAATGCTAGGAAATCCATTAGGGATGATTCTAATGAGTCCTTAAAACTCGATAAGATCAATACGTACAAAGCCCTAATTAAAAGGAAAAAAAGGTACTATATCAATAAAATGCAAGAGAAACTGTCACATCTATATAAGTTGGATCCTAAGAAGTTCTGGAGCCAAATTCTAAACCACGATACTAAATAAAATAATAGGATTCCCTTAAGGGACTGAAATTCCTACATTAAAAGTCTTTACAAGTTCCTTAATTCAATGGAAACCATTCCTATTGTCCCAACAAAGGAAGAAGTTTTTTTCTTTAGATGACATAGAGTTTGGGGTTAAGTAGCTTGCAAATGGGAAAGCTAAGGACAATGAAGGCTACCAAGATGAAATTTTTAAAATTAGAGGGCCAATCCATATCCCTCACATACACAAACTCTTGAATTTAGCAGTCAAGAAGGGATTCCCTAAACCCTGGACGCAAAACCTCATTGTTCCTATTTTTAAAAATTGGGATAGAAACATTCCCTCTAATTATAGAACCATTATGATTAGCCTGATTTTAGCCAAGCTTTATGGAATTATTTTGGAAAAGAAGAGTAGCCTTTGGCTAGAAATTCATGGTAAAAGAGATAAAGGCCAGGCTAGGTTTAGGAGATATCATTCAACTGTGGACCATCTTGTTACCATTAGGATCATTGCAGAGGAGTTCTGAAATACTAAAACCAATATTTTTTGTTGTTCATGGGAAAAACCTTTGGAATAGGTTGGAAGAGATAAAAGTTCCTCTCAAGTTGAGGGTTGCTGCAATAAGGATGTATGAGAACGTTATTACTAAGTTTAAAAACACCGAGGGTTGGTCAAAAGAGATTAACTGCAATATCAGAGTCAAACAAGGTTGTCCCTTGTCCCCTATCCTTTTTGGCATATGCATTGACAAGTTAGAAGATTTCTTGGAAAAAACAAGTTGTGTCTACCCTACTCTCATTGGTATAGTCATCAATCTTCTTCTTTATACTGATGATATTTTTCTTATGGAAAAGAGTCCCCATAATC
The DNA here is from genome assembly GCA_009831015.1 of Picea engelmannii. Taxonomy (NCBI): domain Eukaryota; kingdom Viridiplantae; phylum Streptophyta; class Pinopsida; order Pinales; family Pinaceae; genus Picea; species Picea engelmannii. Next base: position 462,541 of record ML779024.1, on the reverse strand, counting down.
TTGAAAACCAACTAAGAATTCTCAAGGAGTTTTTCTCCAATATGGGTATGACTATTAATATTGATAAGACTAAGTTCATGATTATTAAATCCAATAAGATCCCTTATGATACCTTCGTATATGAGAAAAACAACTTGGAGGAAGTGCCTTCATACAAATATCTGGGAATTGATATTCACCACAAGCTCAATTGGAATTATGGCATTGAGAAAAGGATTATTAGGGGATGGAAAGATTATTATGGGCTTGAAAAAAATTGTAAATCAACTGATCTTTGGAGTTGGGATAAGAAGAAAATCCTCTTTGAGACTCTTGTTACACTTGTTATTCTTTATGGATGTGAAGTACGGGTTGTAGTATCTCTCGTGAATCCTATAGAAAGATATAGAAAATACAAAAGAATTTTATAACCTATAATCTCAAAATTAAAGGAAATACACCCTATCCCATCCTCCTTTTAGAAAAAAGCCTCTCCCCCATTGAGAGCATGGCTATGACTAGATACCTAATGTATAAGAACAAGTTACACAACATGGAAGACAAGAGGCTTCCTAAAATTGCTTCAAAATCGAGTCATAACCACCATCGACTCAAGCGAGGATGGCATAAAGATGCTCAGTCTTGACTAAACTATTGGGGAATCATGGAAGACACCATTTTGTAGAATAAAGATACTATTAAAAAAACGTTAAATAAAAATTTAAGGAGAAAATGTGGTGTGATAAAGAGTCAGAGGAAAAAAGAAAATTAAGGTATTATAAGGATGTAATCAACCCTAATCTAGAAGATCAAAATTATCTACCTGTTTTTCCAAGTGTAAAGAAACAAATAAACATTGATAAGGTATAAACAAATTCTCACGAGCTCCATAGTGAAACTGAGTATTGGTCAATTCCTAAAATGCCATGGGATGAAAGAGTGTGTCACTTTGTGACACTAAGAAGGTTGAAGATGAAAAACACTTTATCTTAGATTGTGCAACCTATACCCATATTATATTTCATTTTAAAAATATTTGTCACACTACCAACCTTCCTAACCTCTTAACTCAACAAAAGTATGGTGATCTTGGAAAGCTTCTCTTAATGCTTTTCGAGCACAGAAACCAAATTCTAAAGAATCACAAGTAATCACTTAACCTCTTAAGGTTTGTTAGACCAATTTAGTCTTAGTGGACGTTAATCATCATCATCATCAATATAGTTTTAAATATTTAGTTTTTAAATCTAATTTCAGTTTTTAATATAATGTTAAATATTTAGTTTTTAAAATTTAAATTTGTTTGTATTTAATTTTTTTTTTTAAGTTTTTAATATATTTAAAATTTAAAATTGTATTGTTTTCTTTATTGTAATTCAGTTAAGTTGTTTTATTTTATTTTTAATGTTTACATTTAATATTTAAAAATTGTGTTTTAGTTAAACTTTTTTAATGTATTTGCCTATTTTAAATTTGGATTTTTAGATTTTTTTTAGTTTCTTTTATAAAACTTTGATTTTTCATGTTTTTTTTTTTTTTTCCAATTATGGCGTTTTAAATTTATTGCTTTAAGGGTATTTTTTTTTCCAAAAAGATTTAGATCTTACCTTTTTTTTAATTCATTTAGAAAAAAAAATGATTAGAAATTGCTATTTGTATTTTTTTCAACAAAACATGTTTATTTTTTCTTTATTTCTAAAATAATTTATTTTTTCTTTTAAAAAAAAGAATTTGCTTAGGGTGGAGTATCCACTCGAAATGTTGAACATTTCAAAAACTTCATACATAGTTTATTTCTAGAATTACAAACAACATTGTTTAGGGGTGTTTTTGTTTTTCGATTTAATTATTTTTCTAATGTAAATTATTAAAAAATTAAAATTAGTTAATAAATAAATTATCAAGTAATAACACTTTTACATTTAGGAGTCCATTTTTAAGTGTTTTATTTTCCGTGGTTCCAGTGGTCAAGGCCACATATTCAATTAGGTCATAGTTTTAACTCCAAAATAAAAGTGGTGTTATTGGTAGCATCACTTCTCAATTAAAGGGTCAATTTCAGGGTTTTGTTGGCAATGTCAAGGGTGCAATTTGCAACAAGTTTTAATTTTAACCACCTCCCAAAAAAATGGTGCTACCGATAGCACCACTTTTTGAAACAAGTGTATAAATAGCCACTCTAAAAAAACAAGAACTCTAGAGAGATCTCATTAAGTTGGTAACTTTGTTTGTGAAGCTAAACATATGAGAAAATTCAAAATTGCATTAGTTCCCTCTCCCTTTAGTGGTAAGATAGCTTCACTACCCAAATAAGCTCTCATAAATCAACCCATGAATTGGAAGAATGGTTAAACTAGTAAGAAGCTTGTTCCCTCTTCTTCGATGGTGATTCTTGGAATAATATTGAGGCAGTAGGTGTGAGGGGGAGTCTCTTTGATCATGGAGGAATTCACATTGAATCATTTTATTGGGGACCGAGAAACATGTTAAACAACATTTCCAAGGAACATGCTTTATGGGAAGGAGTTTGCACTGCGAGAGATAAGAATGTAGCAAATATCGTGATTTTTGGGGATTCTACGATGGTGGTTATCAAAAGGGATCTAAAAGGGAACAATGATTTCAACTGTATCATCTCTCATATATAATCTATACTTGTAGAATTTGACAAAGTTAGAATTTTCCATATTAAATTAGAGCTCAATTCCCAAGAATATTATTGGACTAATCTTGATGAGAATATGGATGAAGGTTTGATTAACATAAGTGGGGTTAGGGGGGTCCTCACAATTTCTTAATTTGAGAATATTCACTCTTTAATGAATAAGGACAAGTGGCAATGGACATGATTTAGTGTTTGTGTGATAGTATTGCTCGTATATATGGGATGTAAAGGGGGAATGCGGGTTATTCATTGCATTCTATGTGTGGATGGATTCATATGTGTGTATCCTATCGTTATGGATCGTGAATATCCCTTGAGAGGTGTAGCTTGTTGGTAGTTTTTGTAGTTCGAATTCCTCTCTTCTAGGCGGTTGGGGTCGTGTAGTGTACTCGAACACCTTGGTAGTTGCTGGGATGGAGGGGTACTGGGAAATTCCATTAATTTCCCTATGATTTCATCATAAAAATAACTAGCCTATGATACCATAGAACAACACACGCTCCATCATACAATTTTATATGAAAAATTATGCTTAACACATAACAATTCATATATACATTCACACAATGAGATTCTAAAGGAATATCACAAATTAACATGTAATTATGCAATATAATAACAAATAAACATGGAACTTATCTTTTATGAAGACATCGACTAGATGCAGACCTTCGACGTTCCTCCCAACCATAAACCACACTATTCATAAGCTCTCAGTAGTGAGTCACCCCTGAGATGGGGCAATTTTTCCACTAGGGAAAAAAGCCTCCTAAGACAACTATGGTCCACAATCAGTACCAACAATGTCTAGGCTAAGGTTCCAAACCTCAGCAACACTCCAACCTATAACACCTCATTCCCCATCAAATTACACAACCCAAGGTAGTGTTCCCCCTTCTTCGCATCTGGGGTCCATTAGGTTGCACCACTACCCTTTCAAGGCTCCATCATAGGCCAACCGAGAAGTATCAGAGCATTGTGGCTCCAGAAGTTCCAACTATCCTCAAAGGTCTCCAGGTACCCTCCATGCCTCACACTAGCGAACCTATCCCCACACTTCTCCTTCCAGGGCTTCAAACTTCTTTGAGGAAACCTAAGGAGAAGTGTAAACACCCCCATATCCACCCAATATCCACGGGTAAACTCTGTACTCTGGGTTACTATGTTCCCCAAAGAAACTCTTGTAGTCAACCTGGTAATAATGGAATGAATAAAATGGAGAATTAAACCAAAATCCCCCTTTAAATATATGCATGTGTCCTTTTTATATTATATTATTATACAATATAATAATATAAAGGCTTAGGGAATTATTATACTATATTTTCTTCACCTCCTTGGATTAAGCTCCCTTTACCTAGCCCTTAGCCCCCTTTCTCATTTGTGGAGTCTTACCCTCCCATACTATTTTCGTCCCTTGGTCTGCAGTCGTAGTGTTATTTTATTAATTAGTGCATATGTACACTTTATAATACAAGATCTCTAGCCTTTGATCATCTTTATAAGCACTTTGACCCAAACATAGTGGCTCACAAACCTAAGTATAAAATATACAATATATTTACAATCCGAGGATCAAGTTAGGGTATTATAGGTAATTTCTCGGGTGATTGTGTGAGTTGGCCTTCATTTGATGTTGGTTCTAATTTGGGTTTCAACCAAGAATCCCCTCATATTCAAGTTCTCACCTTCTAGTTTTGATTGTGATAGGAATTTCCCCTTTGATAATTTCCTTCTGTTTTCTACGGACCTTTCTCTTTTGTCCTCCTTTGTTAAAGTCGGAATTGGGGTTGCTCCTCGTATTTTTCTGTGGTTGAGGTTTCTTTGTTGTTTTTTTCCTTGGACAAAGATGAATCCCAACTAGAATGACATAAAAAAGATACTCCGTCGGCATGAATAAATTTCACAAGCGAACAACGACGCTTTGCAACATATTTCGGAAAACATGGGGGAAATATAGCATGCTATAGAAAATGTGATGAATCTATTAACTATACAGACTTGGAGAATAGATGGAATGGAAATTGATTGCCAATATCTAAGGTCCATGTTTCTTCCTCAATGTTTGAAATCAACATCAATAAATCAAGGAGCAACAATATCTCACATCATAAGGGAAATTCATAAAACAATCATGGGGATCGAGACACAGTGCCAATGGAAGTTGAAGACATATTTATCCCATTGAGTAGAGAACAAGATATACGGGATGGCGAATATTTTTGTTAGTGAATTATTTTAAAATAGTTTTACTTTTAGGACACGTTATTAAAGAATTCATTAGCCAGTCTAAATGGAAATATTATATGGACAAGGCTTCAAATTTTTCTAAGTGGGTTCGAGAGAAATGTACAAGATTAATGCCCAATTTTGCAACTATGTATGCTTCTATTGTTTGCTTGGACATATCCCCTCTTTATACAAATGTTTAGTTTTAGTTTACAAAAAAAGAAGAAAAAATGTATTAGCCTAGATCCATATTAACCATCGATCTATCAAGTGCGGAGAGTGATCAAATATCTTGAAGTGGCAACCTATTTTAGAGTGAAAAACTTGATGAAAGGTTTGCAACTAGAGATATTTGATCCCTCTAAGCGCTTGATATATCTGGAGTTAAGATGAATTTAGACTAGATTAAATTAATTTATAAAATTTATCACATTACAATTAAATATAAACATTCCACATCTTCTTTATATAGTAAGTTGTAAAATTTTGTTTTATTTTAACTTAATAATTGTAAAGTATTTTTTTAAATTAAACATGCATTTGTTCAAGGAATCAGGAGATGAAAGCCCATTTATAATTTTCCCACAAAAGGAACAACCACGATATCTAATTTCTCCAAACTATAAAGATAAACAACCAATCATGTAATATTTTTTTATACTTATCCAAATCTAATGATACATAGACTATTTTTTTGAATATTATTAATACATAAAAAGATGACTGTCAAGTAAAGATAAAACAAAGAGTAATGCTCTCAGGCATGGGACATCAGTGAGAGAATTTATGGATAGATTATCCATTGTCAAATTGAAGAATCATCTCATTAACCGGCTCTCTTGAATTGTCCTAAGAAAAGACCTAAGCACCCTCCTCTTCTTCTCCACACAACACCCTCTTCTCTTCTCTGTCTAGAACCCTGAGTTCTGCTACAAATTCTCCATACCAACCTCAAATCAAATCATCAAGAAAAAACTTGGATGCCTAGCAGTAGGTCACGGGTTTGATAGCTCTAGTGGTGGATTTAGACAAATCATGGGATATCATGTTGGGTTGAGCCCAAGTCCAAGCCTACCCAATTAGTCATATCATTTGTTTAATCCAACTTATGTTTTCATAATTTTAATTTTTATAGATTTATGTATATCTCCTTTTTATATTTTCATTATGGATACCTTATTGAAGACATTGTTTTGTTCTTTCTCTTAAATGTTTCAAGTTTTATTTTTTATATAAAGATTTTGGGACATTGCAGATTGTAGTGCATTTTACTGTAGATTGGTGCATGCCCTCGAAATACATGGTAGGGTTCTTTGAGAATCTGGAATTGAAGTATCCAAACATTTTCTTATAGTTAATGTGGATGAAGTGAAAGGAGTTAAATATAAAATGGATGTGAAGGTGATGCCCACCTTCATATTAATGAAAGATATATATGTCCTGGCATTGAAGTATCCAAACATTTTTTTTAATAGTTGATGTGGATGAAGTGAAAGGAGTTAAAGATAAAATGGATGTGAAGGAGATGCTCACCTTCATATTAATGAAAGATATATATGTCCTGTATTGTCATTTCTCTATTTCTTTAAAAATAGAGGTGAGATATGTGCCTATTGATTTTTATGTATCTCATATGGATATAAATTGTATTAGTGAAAGTGACTATATGAAGTGTTAGATGTTTGTTTTGTTGAGAAGCTTTCATCTGAAAATTTTGAATGGAAATATAAATCCAAGCCCCAAGCTACTCAAAGAATTTACAATAACCTAAGATTACAGGTAAGCACTTGAGGGAAAACATTGTGAGATAGTTAAATCCATGAAAGAAAATGAAAGAAAATAAGTGTATTTTCAACACTACAAATGAGAGTGAGCTCTTTACTAAGTGGAGGAACCAATCAAAAGAAATAAAACTACCTATGAAAATGAAGTATTCAATTCACAACGCTCAGTTTATCTATGCTTCAAGGACAAAGCATTTCAAGAGGGGATAGCTTGTAATATACCTAAAATAGGATTAGATATAGGTGAATAATTAATAAATTATTATAGTCCAATGTATATTATTGTCCTATGAAGAATTACAACTCTTACACCGTCTTATTATATAATGTGGGATGTGCATCAATGTAACATATCAATAAATATATATATATATATATATATATATATATATATATATATATATATATATATATATATATATATATAGGGTCCCTATAGATTTCCTGGTATGTCCATGTAACCTCACTTGGCCATACTCTACTATATGGCTTGAAGGCTAAACCCCTTTCCCATCATTTTCTGTATATCCCTCTTGGCCATTTAAACTAATGAATGTGCTATGTTGTAGTAAGCTATGGGTCAGGGTGGAAATTGATATTTTGGCATTGCAAAGGATATTTAAAATGACAAGATAATGGGTGAGGGGGTTAGGCCTCTACCTAGGAGGGAGAATCCCTCTCAATGTGTCACACTTGGAATTTTGTTATTCTTATGTGGACCCATGACCCACCCCATAGAATTCACTAATGTCAAAGTAGCATGGTGACATAAGAAAAATTAAATTCACAATTTTCTAAGAAAATAAAGTAGCATCTCCCTATTATTGGAGGGTGGTTTATCAAAAACCATAAGCCACATATTGTAGTGGTCTATAAATGGGTGGTATGTGCACCAATCCATGAAAACACATTTGTTTGTCCCTTGAGGGTGTAAACCAAGTTTGGTTTCAACAAATAACATAATGAGATCTTTTTTTCAATTTCCTTGATCTCTCTTCTGATTTGTATCTAACCTTATCTAATAACATTCAAACATCATAGCCATGTATTTGAAAGTATCCAACAATTGGCCTTAGGCATTGAAAATGGAATACACATGGTCTCAAGCAATGTAGCTAGTGAAAGGTGTGAGGGATATCTAGTGTTTCTAAATCTTATATTTGGTTTCTCAGTGACTCAAGGCCATTACCAATTTTAGTGTTTTTATCTGGTGGTTGGAAGTTATGGTTGGGTCTTTCTTCATTCAGTGATGGTGGGTTTGGTTTTTTTTCATGTTTAGGATCCATGATAATGTGATTTATATGCTTTATTTGAAGAGGAATAAAATACTTTTATTTCTTTTTATAATTTGAAGATTTATGAAATAGAAAAGAAAGGAAAATTCTGAGTAAACCCATCTCGAATTAATGAAGGAAACTTTGAACATTGGCAATTTCCTTGTGGTAGTGAAATGCAAAAAGTTGCTCTTGAAATCACATCTACTTCACCTAAAAATGTGTTGTGTGATTTGGTAATATAATATAACCCATGACCATTTTATTATTATTAATACACAGAGGAATCTGTGTGCACTTAAGAATGTGCATGTATTTTTAATGTGTGCACATTCCTAACAACATGTAGGCATTATTTAAATTCATGGCTTGGAAAGCTAGTTAGTAGTTTAAATGGTAGTTTGTAGGGGCCTTAAGATGTATGAAGAGGAATGCATGCACATTCCTGTGTGAGCATATTCATGGGTATCCATTGCCACTTTTTTCACCACCAACATCTTATGAGCACCTATATATGTATGTGTGGACTAAAGTAGAATAATCAACAAGTGTCATGTACCCCACAATCATCCTTCCTAGCAACCTCAACCTCTTAAATTGTTGAGAAGCATAAATATGTTGAATGGCTAAAATGAAAAACATGACGATCATCCTTCCTAGCAACCTCAACAATTGGGACCTTAAGATGTATAGAGAGAAATGCATGCGCATTCCTATATGAAGACATTCATGGATATCCATTGCACCTTTTTCACCACCAACATCTTGTGAGCACCCATATATGTGTGGACTAAAGTATAATAATCAACAAGTGTCATGTACCCCACAATCATCCTTCCTAATAACCTCAACCTCTTAGATTGTTGAGAAGCATAAACATGTTGAATGCCTAAAATAAAAAACATGACATAAGGAAATGGCAACCATGTAGAGAAGGTAAGCATGCAATAGACATCACCACCATGTCATGCACATGCATAAAAATCATGCCACTTTCATTAACTGATATAAATATTTGATGTTGAATGGAATATTATTCTATGGCATATGTGGAAGGCATGATAATTGTTGTCACATCAATCTCACCCTCTATTGAACTTTCATCCTCATTATTAAACTTGACAAAATGTTGGGTTAATGGATGTTTTGAACTTTCAGCACTGGGAGGTCTATATCTCAAAAGTCCTTAACAATTTCCTTTCTAGATTTCAAATGCTCGCTATTTGTAGGATAATGACTGCTTAATTTCTTTATATTTCGTAGATTAGAAGCTTATACAGCCTTCGTTGGGATTTCTTTAATACTTTGTGAGGTGCCTTATAAGGAATTGGAGAACACCAAAGAACTCCAATAATATTTCAAGACACGTATGTCTACGATATCTTAACACATTTGTGTGCATTTTTTCAATAAAAGATATAAAACTATTCCTAATTTAAACTATTTAAATTTAAATGACATAAAACTATTCCTCATTTAAACTATTTAAATTTAAATGTCTTTTTTTTCTCATCACATTTGTGTGCAATTTTTCAATAAAAGATTGAAAACTATTCCTTATTTAAATTTAAATGTCTTTTTTTTCTCATTATTTGTTCTTAGCAAGAGAAAGAACTGGTCTAGCTGTAAATGCATTTCTTCATATTGTGACTTTATCCAATGTCGGAAGTAATCATTTTTAGTATTATAGGTAAGTTCATTCATAGAAACTAAGAAGTTAATATGGTGATGCATAAGTTTTATGGAAGTAAATTGTGTATTAAATTTTGAAATGTTTAAAAATATATGTATTTGTATGATTAACAGTGAAAAGTTACATACTTAGAGATTATTAGGTTTCTAATCATGATGTGTAGTTGAAATTATTTTTGGAATGATTTCTTATTCCAAATACTTTCTTACATATTCTTTTCTAGTTCCATGTTCATATTGGAATTGAAGCAAGAGGCAAGGGCCTTAGGACCATCCTTATTGGTTCGAGGAGGGGTAGATATTTATCATGATGGTGGATAAATGTCACTAATGAATATAGCAATTTCAAATATGTCAACAATAGAGTTACTAAGCAAATTTGGTAATTTGCTAATAGGAGTGAACTTGAAGTTGCGGTTTGCTATTTTTTTCATCCTCGAAATAGGTTTATATTCTTGAAGTATTATCTAGATTTATTTTTGAGTCATTCTCTAGATGGTTATTTTTTTTTCAAGTGTCATGAAGCCTTTGGAAACTATGTAGACCAACCTCTATGATACGATGAAATTGTATTGCATAGATATTGAAACATGCAATTTTTATTTCTCTATCCTTCATATCAATAAAATCAAAATTAAAGGAATGCCCAAGTTCCTTAGAAAATACAATTTAAAAACTATTTTAATTCGGATATTGAAACATGTAACTTCTATTTTGCTGCCGTTCATATCAATAACATCATAATTAAAGGCATGCCAAAGTTCCCCGGAAAATACATTCACAATATAAAGACCGACATAGGCTATCCATTCATATTTATCTTTGTTATATTGTCAATCTGTTAAATATACGAAAGATGTTAATTCTCCAATTTGGTATCCATGGAATTCTTGTTGTGTTGAAAGACACTTTCTAAAATTTCAATGTCAGCCAATAATACGACTCAAAGCCACTACAAATATGTCACTTGCGAGAATTGAATTTGGGTGGGGAGGATAACAATCATTCCTCCCAACCATCCAAGATGAACCCAACTCTCTCTCTCTCTCTCTCTCTCTCTCTCTCACACACACACACACACACACACACACACACACACACACACACAGTTTTTGAAAGTAAAATATTTCTTATTACGCTGCTTTCTACAACCCAGATTGAGGGAGATGTGTAATTCCTTTCGTGCTCAACATGGAGTTGACATGTGGAATTAAAAACAACTATTAATAACAAAAATATATATTTCAATGTCAACCATAAATAAAATATTTCAATATATATCTTAAGTAAAATAATTCTATATGAAATTCATATATAAAGAGACTATGAAACAAAGATAATACCCATTAATAGATAAACATGTGACTTGTGGATATTGAACCTTGGAGGGGAGGATAACTAGCATTCCTTTGAGGATAACAATCATTCTTCCCAACCATCTGATTTAAACCCAATTCACACACACACACACACACACACACACACACACACACACACACATATAACAATTGAAAGTAAAATATTTCTTATGGTTAAAACATTTGGATGGTGCTTTGCTCACTAAGAGAAAAATGTGTAATGTGTTTCGTGCTCCACACGCACACATATATCTTAGGAACATTGTCAAGAGAGATTAAATCCCTTGAGGTGCAAACGTTTCCTCAAGTTTTATGTTTTAAAAAAAAATTGTGCCACAAAAGATTTGATGTCTCTCATCGCATTATAGATCATGGATCTACACTATTAATTAATTTTAACTAAACTCAAATGAACACCATCACTCTCCGAAAATGAACACATATAATATTTGATTTCATATAATATTTGATTTAAATATGAAATTTAACAAGGGAGAGATACAATTCTGTGATTTGAACCATATGCCTTTATTCATTTGTCACAACTGGACTTTTCCTAAATTGGTAATTTAAGTCAGAGCTTAGGCACATGAGGACATTGAAACATCAAGAGTGTTGAGGTCTGATAGAAGGCCAAATCTCTCTAGGAAAATCATCCGAGCTAAGAGATAATATCCAATGAGGATATACAATCAAACTTTATTCCCAAACGAAATCTATTTTTCCTTCGATGTTGATCACCAAATGAAATCTGATTTTAGATGAATAAAGTTTAATTTCCCTTTTATCGAAAATTACATGGCGATTTTGCAATATTTTACAATGGGCTCTCCAAATGAGCAAAACCCATCGCATTGTAAAAATAAACATGCCTTAATACACCCAAAAGAGGAAATACAACATAATATTGATATTCAAAGCATGCCCATGTGACCATGTCTATCGCAAATATCCTTTCCCAAAATATTCATAACAGTTTGGGTATTGATTATAATGTGTTAAGGCTTATGATGCCCCAAAAGCCTAGAAAGTTGCAATAATCATTTATTAAAAGAGTGCCATATGAAGTGATATATACATAAGTGAATCAAATCAACCTCCAATCTAGAAATCCATGAAGGAAAACAATGATATATTCATTGTGTATACATTTTTGTAAGAAGCAAATCTTGGTTGGGATCGGGTAGGTTTTTCGATCTCTATAATGAATTTTATAACATCTTTGTCTACGTGGCTTAGAGATATTTCTTTGTTTATATAGTGTAAACACTTGTGATATGTACATAGTAAGTCCTTGTAGAAAACTAAGAACGCTAAAATTAAATATAGTTGTACAATCTTGACAAGTTATTTATTACTTTCTTATTGTGGATAAATAAGTGATATTTATAAAGAAAACTATCATTCATGCAATAACTTATGACATAGAATAATTGTAGCAGTGCAATAAAACAATTATTCTTTCTGTATCTATAATATTTTGTGATAGAATAAATCCACATCTCATTTGCAAATTGTTCAACTCCTCCTTGAAAAGGATAGCATGCGTAAGGAAGTTTGCCAATTCTAATATCCTAAAACTGAGTCACTTTATATGTTCCTTTGAAAATCGTTTCTATAAATGCGAATTTTACTTCCTTTATACATGTGGATTCTACACCTACTTTACTTGACCTTGAAAGTCCTAGTATTCTACAACTACTTTTCTTGATCTTGAAAGTCCTAGTCTAGCATACATCTAGTATTCTACAACTACTTTTTTGGATCTTAAAAGTCCTAGTCTACAACTACTTTTCTTCATCTTGAAAGTCCTAATCTAACATACATCTAGTATTCTACAACTACTTTTCTAGATCTTGAAATTCCTTATCTAGCATGCATACGTCATGAATTCTATAACTACTTTTCTTGACCTTGACAGTTCTAATATACAACTACTTTTCTTCATCTTGAAAGTCTACAACTACTTTTCTTGATCTTTATAGTCCTAATCTACAACTACTTTTCTTCATCTTGAAAGTCCTAATATAACATGCATCTAGTATTCTACAACTACTTTTCTTGATCTTGAATGTAGTCTAGTACATGCATATATTACATCAAATTCACATGGATTCTACAAGTACTTTTCTTGATCTTGAAAGTCGTCTAATCCTCCTCCCCTTGGATTAAACTTATATAGATTCTACAACTATTTTTCTTAATCTTAAAAGTTCAGAACAAATCTAAGTGGAAGGCAAATAAAAGTAGGTGGAAGTCAAGTAAGCTCAAGTATTATTGTTCATTCAAGAACATTGAATTTTAAATATGATAAAGTTATTCATTATAATGACAATTCACAAACATTTTTAATTTAATATATCTTAGAATATTTAACGTATTTTTACATTTACAACTTTAATACAAATATAACACTGTAACCAATAAATAAATATCTATCTATCTATATCTATATATATATATATATATATATATATATATATATATATATATATATAAACTCTAAAAATATTTCAAATAAAACCTCGTAAATTATCTTACCAAAGGAGATATGTGTAGCACCTAAGATTCCAACTATCAATTTCAAAGGCCAACCCAACCGAAGGTCCACACTTCCCTCCAAAGAAAAGATTTTGTAAATGAAATACCATAATGTAATTATAGAAAGAGAGTTTTGTTGTCTACGTGGAAAACAACACAACGGTGTAATATTTCGTCATTTTGAATTAATTATCAATATTTTTAGTCAAATATTATATACGTATTAATGCGAAGGTCATTATTCTACTTAATAAGAATTAAAACCATGAAAAAGATGAAGGTACTCCCTAAGTATAAGTAATGAATTTATACTTGTTAATTAAAAAATTTAGAAAAAGGTTTTCCTTTTTCTAAAGGAAAAAGTATTTCTATATAATAAAGGTATCAGTACTTCTAACTATTTTCATGTTACTTTTATAATACAAATTTTAGAGTAATCTTTTATATTTTTAATCATGCTTAAAATTCATACTTAAATGTGTATTTGTGGACATAGAATAAACTTGTAAAGTTTTTCATAATAAAGTTCGGTTTCATAAATTAAGCTACATGTTGAGATTATTACAATTTATAACTCATGTGAGAGATAACTGTGTGAACAGATCACTTAATACCAAATTCATATTTACTAACATTATATTTAAGAGTTTTATTTTTATATAAAAAGAGTATTTTTACATTATTTCTACATTAAAAAAAATATCTTTAATTATTTTGATCCTTAAATCAGATTTCAGTTTTAATACAAAACCCATATTGGATTAGTCTTCTAATTTTTGCATTATAAGTAAATTCAAACTTAGATGTACAATTCTTGCCAAAAAAAATATACTTGCAATCTTTTCCATGATGAAAATATATTTAATAATTTGTTTACATATATTTGATTCAAATCTGCAGAGTTGATTCTAAATGGTATTTGATTGTGGAGGTAAGTGGATTTGATTCTACAACTTATTTGAATCTGCGGGTGAATTTGCTCTACTCTCTCTTAAATACAATCTACGAGGAATGAGTATTCTGAACATGTTTTTTTTTGTAAATAAAAAAGGCTTTTATTGCCTTAAAATTATGTAGTAATCATATATAACGAAACCATGTTTGGAGGTCTTCCACCTGTTCCGCTAGACAAGTGGAAACTAGAACAAGTGGTGACCTATTGTTCTGTATGGATAATGGAAAAAAAACCCCACCTGTTCCGCCAAACAAATGGAAACCAGAACAGGTGGAAATTAATTTTAATGTCTAAACTATCTAAGTAAGAGGAGAGAATTCTGAACAGGAAAATGTAAACTTCTAAAGTATTTTTGCAAAAACAATACATAGAGCTAAAAGTAAAAGGACTAAGCATTGGATGAACCCATGAAACCTATGCCGACATCAGTTCCACCATGAGGAGTGAAAGCGTACAATTGTGGACAGGTTAGGCACCGTTGTTGGCTCTGTGAACTCAAGAGCACATCATACAGAATGTCGAGACGACTGTTGAACAAGGTATGCATGTGTAGATGATACTGCATATCCCTTCGCATCTCAAAGATGAGTTCCAAATGTTCTAGTGAGAGGAGACAAGTGGAGTGTGAGTCCCGATACGGATTTGAGGAGGGAGGTGGAGTCTCCGTTGGACGGTCGATCGATGAGATTTTTTCCTGAATTATGCAAGTCACCTAGTTCGAGGTACAAGCTGCAGCGGGGACATAATGGATGGTTCTCGGTGAGTCATGGGGGTCTGGAATAGTATATAGAAGGGATTTCGACAGAACAATAATTCGTTATGCTGGAATCTCTTCTTCTATAATGGCCATTGGAGGCTCGTCATGCACCCCATCCCGGCATATCAGAGAGGTTGAATATGGTTGGGAGAGTCTATGAATTCTTCGCTTCCTGGTAACATAGATGTACCGAGAGAGGCCTCTCTTGGGATTACCATGCTCCCATGGCATGGTGGTGGAGATGAACTAGACTCTAAGCGGCCTGAGAATTCACAAAGCGGGGAGACTGACAAGAGAAAATCCAAGACACAAGATTTGAACTGAATGGAAAGAGCCATAACATACATGGAGGAAGTGGAGGGGCACCAAAGGAGATGAAATGGCCTTATGCATGCCACTTGTACCCATCGCCATCCGCCAACATTAGTGCACTGAAGGAGCCATTAAACCTGCACGAGAGAGCTGTCGTGCCTATGCTAATGAGCTTTGAAGGCTTCCCTCCCTACGAGAAATGGATGTGAGGGCGGTGACAAGCGAAATTAAGTCAAGGGATTGCATGTTGGTTGCGTGGCACCCCATCTGGAGGAGGATTTTGAACATGTTAAACCTCTAGACATTTTGTTTTTTTTGTGATCGTCTCAAACTTGCGGTGAACACTGAAGTCATCCAAACCCTATGATGAATCAAAACTTATGCAGAGATTCTATCATACAGAGGCTCGCGTATCTAGGGTGATTCTAGGCTTAGGGTTATACTCTATGTCACATCCCCAGAGTGTGCCTAGTCGAATCTTGTGATCATCCACCTCTTGAGGGCATGCGACACCATGACGTTTCTCATTTGGATACTTGGCAACAACAAGGATACATCATATGAACTACGCCTCTTCACCTAGAGCATACCCATACTCTGTTATAGGCTACCGATGAGTCACACTCCTACTCTAGTGCAACTCTTGTGTACTTAGACATTTGTTAATAGATTGACACTTATTCATATATAAGAATAATCCATGAAAGAAAGAAAACACTTGTGAAACAAACAAGATAAAAAAAAAATATAGTGCAGGCGACACAAACTGTTCCTGACACCCGACTAAGTCTTTGTTATTGATTTTTTTTTACAATATGAGCATTATTGGCTTGGTTTACAACTTGGAAGAGTCACACAACTCACCTCACCTCACCAAGACACTCATACATAGATTCATCACACCAATACTCATCCATTGTAACTGTCATCACAACCTTTTGTGGTGCACCTTATATGTGCCCTCAATTACAGACTTGTAGTCTCTTCTCTGTCACAAGGCTTCACACAAGCATGTGGTTTTGCCTCCTTAAACTTGTGACAAGAATTCCTCCAAACTCAGTAAAAAAAAAGGTTTCCCCAACTCTGCCCACAAAATCACCTCAATGAAGCACAAGTTCTCCCATGTGGAATGACTTGGCTCCTTGGGGGAGCTCGCCCCTCTTCATTTAAGTCTGCCTCAGAATCACATAGTTGATATTTCTCTCCTTGTTCTTCAAATATTCCTTCCTTGGTTGTGCGCCCTAGTTCTCTTATAGGGACTCCAAAGGTCACCATCGCAAACTCTCATGTCCTTTGGGGGTGTCATGCCCCTTCACAAACCCATGTGTCCAAACAAATCATTGCGCTCCTTTGTGGACTCAGTCATCTGGTGGTATGTTACTTTTCAAGAGCAATATAAGGTATATGTATAACATGTCTTTGTTAATGAACGTTTTATCCTTAAGAAAAAATGTATAATTGTCGAGAACCCATTTTTCTAGTGTTGTGTATTTTTTCAAAATTTATAATATTAATTTTATATATTTTGTAAATTATGAAAGTCAACATATTCTTGAAATTACAATGCCTTCTGTCAATACAAGCTACTAGGGTCTTAACATTATCAAGCTATTTTTTTTTTTTTTTTTT